>MU913233.1:0-16345 GCA_036418165.1 Cooperia oncophora | reverse complement strand
CCCCAGAAATCGAGGTACTTTTCGACCTGTCCCTTATTATGAGTTCCTGTAGGGCCACTCCGCCGTAGTCAAGGACACCTACGTTGTCTTGAGGAAGGATATCGCTTGCCATGGCAGAGGGTAGCTTTTGCATCAGCGCTTCAGGCTGGACTTATTTAACTCGTAGTTAGGCAATGTATAGGTCGCCCATCAGCACAGAATGACGGCCCTTTACTCAAGCTTCTTGAGGCGCAGCCGAACGTAACCACCGGTAAGTTGGCAACCTCTCTAGGCTCCACCTGACTGACAACTGCCATGCTTCTCCGCAATCTCGGTTATCGGAAAAAATTTTTGTGAAGGATGCCTCATGAGTTGGACCCGTCTGACAAGTCATACCGAATGACCGTGACTGAGTTTTCTTTTCCTTGTACACAGCGAAAGAACTTTTGTGAGATCTTGTGGTTGGTAGCGAGTGTTGGAGTCCTTGCGTACATCATGCACATGTCCCTCGCAGGATCTCTCAAACAGAAAAGTAGATTGCTTAGCCAAAAGCAGATGTGCATGGGATAAAGATTTCAGTGTGTTATTGGTGGGACTTCAAAGCGGTATCACTGGATACTAGCACCGTTGTAAGGACCACAGTCCACCTTAATCGACTTCAAAATATGGATGACGTCACGCTTGAATTCATTCAGAAATACTCAATTTTTCTCTACTACTCGGTAATGCGAGGACCGCTGTGGGGATCAGGCTACGCCAAAAGATCATGCATTTCGATCAGAGAATGCGACCGTACTCAGGTTATTTAACAAAGTTAGCAGCCTCTAATTACCACCTCCTTTGGTCACTATCGCATCCTTCAAAAAGCAAAAGTTCCGAAAATCAACCTCAACTCGAGAATGAGGTCCACCTCTTCTTTTTACCACAGTTGCCGTAGTTCTATGAGAATGGAAATGAGAAGCTGTGCAAAAGAAAGGCACTAGTCCTAGTCATCAACTGCGGTTACCTTGTAGATTGGAGATGTCCTTTACTGACCAGAAATTTAGTTCGAAAAATTTGGTCAAAGTGTCGCAGGACTTTTCGAACAACCTAATACTATGGGGCTAAAGCAGCTGTACGCACCCTTCACGGCTTGACAAAGGAGGTAAACATTACGGTTGGGGTACACCAAGGATCAGCTTCCTCTTCCTCCTGACTCTAGATGTCATGGCAAAAGAACTCATGGAGGGACCACTGAAAACCATCCTCTACGCTGACGACATCGCCCTGATAGCGGACAGCAGGGAGGAACTCCAGGACAAGGTGCAGCGGTGGCAGGATGTGCTCGCTGAGAATGGACTCCGGCTGAACGTAAAGAAGACCAAGTTCCTAAGCTCCGAAGAGTGCGCCGAACCCATCGTAGACCGCCATGGCGAGAGCCGGGCTGTGGTAAAGACTACAATGCTCTACGGCAGTGAGTGCTGGCCTATCTGCAAGAACCATGAAAGGCAGCTCCACTCAGCTGAAATGAGGATGCTGAGATGGGCCTGCGGCTGGACACGACTCGACAGAGTCAGAAACGAGGACGTCAGGGCGGTCACACAGACGGCTCCTATCCAGCTGAAGGCACGAGAGCAGCGACTGCGATGGTACGGTCATGTACTGAGGAGGCCTGAAGACCACCCAATAAGGAAGGCATTGGAACTCGAGGTAGAGGGCAAGCGACCACGAGGAGCCCCAAAGAAAAGATGGAGGGACGTCATCAAGAGGGACACTGAAGTGAAAGCCACAGCAGAAGATGCAGTGGATCGGAACAAGTGGCGACGTCTAATAAGAACAGCGGACCCTGCGACGGCGCGGGACTAACGCTAGGGAGAAGAAGAAGGGGCGGTATTGTATCTTGGATCAAAAGTTCTATTTGATAGTCTGACCTCAGAGGTGAACTCTCGTGTGAGCGCAGCGTGAGCGAAACGGCGCTAGACGAATGGAGTTCTCTATAACAAGACAATACGAGAGCGCCTCAGATCAAAGATTTTCAGAACTGTGGCCGGACCAGTAGCGTTGTGCGGGACAGAGTGCTGGCCTGCAACCAAAGAAGTCGAAGCCCGTCTTA
Organism: Cooperia oncophora; assembly: GCA_036418165.1. NCBI lineage: Eukaryota > Metazoa > Nematoda > Chromadorea > Rhabditida > Trichostrongylidae > Cooperia > Cooperia oncophora. Next base: position 14,274 of record MU913233.1, on the reverse strand, counting down.
GTGTGATGGAGATGAAAATGCTACGTTGGACGGCCGGTGTCACGCGTATGGTCGGATTTGCAACGACGACATACGCAAGAAATTCGGCGTAGTTCCATAGTTGATAGAAACTCGATTCTCGTCTCCAATGGTATTGCCACCTACCTCGCGCAAAGGCGGACAACGCTTGTTAGACTGGCCTCCGGCTCGAGGTGCTCTGCAAACGACCTAAAGTACGCCCCAGGCAACGTTGGCTTCGCACGCTGCGCGCTGATCTAAGGTTAATTGGTGCTTACTCAGGCGATCGGGCATACGACCGGGATAAATGGCGTAACAAAATCACGAGAGCGGACCCCGCAGAGCGGGACAGACGCTGAAGAATAAGAAGGAGAAGACCGGCGGGACTCTGCACGATGTGGGTCCTTCTCCCGGCCTTCTGAACGAACTGCCATTACCAGACTCCACAAGAGAGGTACAAAAACACGTCAAACATTGAGACCCTCACTATACTCTATGGGTGGTTCAGAATCAGAATAGTTAAACGCTCCACAGAAATGGAATCCGAAGAGCACGGTCAAGCGTGCGCCGCGGAGCGCACGACATTAGAAGTCTGTGCACCCTGGAGACGTTGTATGGTCACATGACAAAGCCAAACATAGCTGTGGATCCTTTGAGGAGAGTCTCGCATCGCTTTCTGGCTTTTCCATGTCACAGGCTGAAATAGTGGCGTCGCAAGGGAATCCATGGCGATTTCGTATAAAGCGATTTCGTATAAAGAAAAGTTCACCACACGTATGAGTATCGTTGGTCTAACTAAAATAAGAACATGTTGTAGTTGACTCTAAAGGTTGTTTAGATCCATATACCTATAAATGTCACTACGATTCTGTATGAGTACATTGTCAAGTACATAGAGCGTTCCATTGGGAGGTTTATGGAGCGATGTAAGGTACGCCTCAATTCCGACTTCACCGCAAGTGGAAGAAGTGTGCTGGAGGCTTTCGTGTAGGTGTATGGGCCAATTCCTGTGGTTCTGTGATGTGTTTTATGTCTGGACGAGGTGTTGCCTACTAAAATGTCATTCGCAAAGAATTTCCACGTTATTTTTGGTCCCATCAGCTGCTTTAGGGTGCATCGGTTAGATCTTTCTAGCGACCATTTCACAAATTCCGCCGCCCCCCCCCTCCCGCTTTGCAAGAACATCGTTTGCAGATGAGGTGACATTACCAAGTAGGCTGGAAGTTCATGAGAAACTGTTGTATCAGAGGAATGAACTCTGATAAACTGCGCATATCTCTTAGGATCGTATTTAAGAGAGGTGAGCGGTAGGGTCGTCAGTTAGAGCTGAGTTTTGTGTGTATTTTACTCGCCAGATAAACCTACTGTGCGTATCGTCTATTTCGACACTCCCAGAGACAACACAGAAGTCAGGGATCCAACAGTGGCGATCAGGATATCCAGGCACTCAAGCGAAGAAACCAGGAATTCTCAGAAGAAGAAGAAGAGCTAGGACAGAAGAAGTCCACGACCAGGACCAGATCTGAAGCAAGACAAGGATCTCTGGCCACAGCAGAAAAACCAGTGCTTCTACAGTGCTGCGAAGAACCAAGGTCTCTTCGTGCGGTATTCCTTTTTATTCGACTCCGCAGGATTCGAAGCGTATATTTCTGCTCGCTTATCTATCCGACATATCACATCTAACTCGAATTTCGGCAAGAACCGGACGAGGAAGAATTTCGGCAAGAAACGGACGAGAAACGAGCATTGCTGTGATAGAATTCAACTTTCCTTGCACAGTTGGGAACGAAGGGTGGTCAGCGGATAACCAGTAGCGTGCCAGCCAAGCACAAGTTATCGACAGAAGTACAGCCAGCTCACCGGACAACCACATCGACACTTGAAACATGGATGTGACCACCATCTTGACTATGTTTAGAGAAATGATGGAGAACAGAGGAATGTTATGAACGAACAGAAGAATGTCATCGCAAAACTGCTAGATCGCATTCCAGAACGCGGACAGGGAGATTGCAATGCGACGGAGCACATGGCACTCCCGAACTTGATGGCAGCGTTGAGCAACCGCATTGAAAAGTTCGTTTTCGACCCGGATGCCGATATGAACTTCTCAAAATGGTTTTCAAGATACAAGGATGTGTTTTTCGAAGATGCAAAGCAGCTCTGAAAGCACCAAGGTCAGACTGCTCTGCGAAAAATTGGATCCTCTATCTTTCGAGAAGTACCAAAGGCACGTGCTGCCAAGAGATGTGACAGAAATTGGGTTCACCGAGACGGTGGACATACTCAAGCAGTTGTTTGATTTCAAGTCGTCATTGTTTACCACGAGATATCAATGTCTCAAGCTAGAGAAGAGCCATTCAGAAGACTTCCTTACGTATACCGGTCGAGTGAATGAATTTTGCGAGAGCAAAGATTCACGAGCTAGACTGAGACGGCATCAAATGCTTGCTGTGGATTTTCGGATTGAAGTCACAGCAGGAGGCAGAGATCAGGCAGAGGCTGATCACAATACTGGATAGAGACTACAAAGCAGGCAAAACGGTCTCACTGCAACAATTGCATCAGGAGTGCGAAAACTTCTTAAGCCTCAAGAGAGACAGTGAAGTTGTCGCCGGAACTATGAAACTAGTGGAAGCCACGTCCGTACAGAAGCGGAAGGAAATAGAATGTTGGAACTGCGAAGGCAACCATCGTGCTAGTGGATGCCAAGCAAAACCTTGGTTCTGCAAGAAGTGCAGGAAGGTCGGTCACAAGGAAAAGTTTTGTGACAGTTACGAAAAAAGAAGACTGCGGGTCGCACAGAGGCGACGCAGAAAACTCAGCATACTAAAGAGAAGTTCTCAGGAAAAAATAACAGAGGCCCGAGAAAAAAAGTACGAAGTCGTCAAGATTGCAAATGCAGCAGTTCAGGCAAACTCTTCCCGTGTGTACATCGACGCTGTAGTGAACAACTACTCAGTCAAATTTCTTCTCGATACTGGATCAGACATCACGTTACTGAACGAGAAGATTTGGAAGAAGATGGGCTCCCCAGCATTGGAAAAGACCAATATAGTCGTGAAAAATGCAAGTGGAGATACAATGAAGATATATGGAAAGCTTAAATGCAAGATTACCATGAAAGGTGTCACTACTGAAGGAGACGCCTATGTGACGCCGCACAACTCACTCTTGGGTCTCGAATGGATTCGAGCAAATGAGAATTTGATGTACCACATAGAAATGATGGCTGCTGAAGTGAAGGCCAACTGTAACCCCAGACGTGAAGAAGAGTTGAAGAAAACATTCCCGGATGTTTTCGAAGAAGGTGTAGGACGCTGCACCAAGGAAGAAGTCAATACGTTGAAGAGAGGATTTAGAAAACTCAAAGGGGAAGAGAAACCGTCAGAGGACAAGTTCAATGTTATACGGCAAGCACACCGAACCACCCCACACAGATGTCTTGAGGACAGAACTGAATCATCGACAAGGTTGTACGCCGAAGAAAATGGAAGGAAGATGAAGCAACAATACGATAGGAGGAACGGTTCATTTTCGAAGGAATTCCAAAAGGGAGACGACGTGTACGCGCAGATGTGGAAAGCCCCACACTTCACATGGAAGCAAGGAGTTGTCGCAAAACGACTTGGGAAGGTTAACTATGAGGGCTGATCCGATCCGTCCAAAGGAAGGCTCATGCGGAAACACGCAAATCAATTACGACACAGCAACACAAGTACAAGCTGGAGTTGTACAAATCGTTGAACTCCTCAACAGCATCCCTCCCCCCTCCGCTCGACAGCAAAATTTTCTGGGGTAGATAGAAAATTTTTTGGGTAATTCCGGAAAAAGTGGTAGGAAGTTGGAAGCTTGTAGCAAAGTGGTAGGTAGGTGTTGGGGAAAAGGGGAGGGTGGTCTTACCGAGACCCTACCCTAGGTGGGGAGGGGGTAGTACTGATACCACCATTTCACGCATCACCGTGCTGTACCCTGACCAGCATTCACCAGCGTGCAGGGCTGATGCCATTTTCACGTGCTCAATTTTGGCTGCTGGCTCACTTACGAAATGTCTAGATCGCCGAAAGCGCAGAAAACTTGTACGCATTGGGGGTCATTGAGCATCCTGATACGAATATGATCTTGATTTTTGGCGCTGACGCTATTGGAGGACACTACGATTATCTTCTGGGCGCAGCCTTAACAGAGCGCAGATAATAGTAGTGTCCTCTATTAGCGAAAGAATGAATGTCATAATCGTAATCAAGGTGTTGAATAACCCCTGTATACAAGTTTTCTGCGGATGTGGTGATCTAGGCACTTTATAGATGAGCCAACAGCCAAGAGTGAGCGCGTCCAAACAGCGTTAGGCGCGCAGCAGCGTTCACCAGCGCCTCGAGAGATTGGGAAGTATAGGTATTCTAGCGTCTGCCAGCGTCCACCAGCCGCCAGGAGTAGAGAGAGTGGGGGAGTAGGGGCGACGGTAAACGGCGAAATCGCACTCCAGCATCCGGCCTTTGTGAGCGGCGGTCGCGGCGCGGTTTCGGCACTAGGGCATCATGGTCACTATCGTCACCAGCGAGTAACATCTTAAGTTGACTACTATGAACTCAACATGGGAATATCACCACACTATACTCACAAAAGCATCGAATCTTGTATAATAATGTTGATGATGTGGCGTTTCCCACAAAATTTCCGTTGAATTATAGGTAAAGTCCTGTAAGGAGGAACAAACGCCTTCTCATCATGTTTAGGCACCTCGCCCATCAAAGTGGGGACATCTTTGAAGTCTACCTGCTTCCTTAAAGGCAGTTGGCACGATAAATCGTTATACAGGTGTAGGATTTGTACAACTGGCTTAACAGAATTCCGTGACCTCGGACAGGCGCTGCGTGAAGCCTTTTCCAAGGAGGGTACCTCTATAACGCCCTATTGAGCAACAACTTTACGTCCCAAACGCCTTCCTTGCCCGCCCGCCCACAAACGGACGACCGTTTCTGACGCTCGTATTCATTCATTTGCTGAGCAAATTATGAAGCAAAGGGATTGGTATGAAGCGGCGTGATGCTGCATGCATACATGGGTACACATATGCAGCCGTACCTTCGGTAGCGGTGATTGGTAAGATGCTACGGGAAACTCGTCCGAAATCGATTTACAAGTCACTGAGAACGGAGGCTTTTTCTTCGCAGGATTTTGACCGTTTCACTCCGTTCTTTCGCCATTTCCCCACTATACAGCGCCCTACTAGCATTTTAGGCTAAGTAGGAAACCATCGCGCCAACTGCCTTTAACTTAAAGCAATCTGCGCTCGAAACGGCTTCTTCAAGATCTGCAGAAAGCAGTTGGAAACAGCCTCTGTACACTTCATCATTGTCGCAGCAATTCAAGCAATTTGGCACGTTCATTTTGCGGGTCCTGCAGTTACATACGTTAGAGTGTAACATTTTGTCGGTGATATATACAGTGCGCCTTCAGCAATGCGAAGCATGGGGCACATTTATAAGCAACGCTTCTGACAAAGTACTCTAGCTGGGGAAAGGAGGTGTACTCTTTGATTTATGCCTTCAACTTTCAACGGGTTGGTTCAGATAATTCCCGGTTGACTCAGTGGAGCCGTTCTGGTGAAGCATTTTGGCCAGCTTTTGGATTTGACCCCATCAAGTTGGTTGAGTATGGCGAGACTTTCTACATTCCTTACAGTGATTGACATCTGAAAAGTGATTACACACACTGGAGATCAAAAGGGTTCACTTCGCTCTTGAATGGGTGATTTTTCCTAATTAAGTGTACATTATAATAGCAAATATTGGCAAGTCATTCAAGGCATTTCGAATTGAAGCATCTATTCGGGAAAGTTTTGTCACTTATAACTCAAATTACTTGCTCATTAGCAAGAGGGGTAATCGGTAATGTAAGCTCTTGTACAACAAGGAGTGGTCTCTCTGTTAGTACCACTCGCTTGCCTCTTGCTCCTTCTTCTGCAATATGCACAAGGATTTTATCCGCTACCATCAGCCCCGACCCATCCAACAACTTCCACAAACTATTTCACCTACCACCCTGACGCCAGCGTGTTAGCTGCAGATGCCAAATTGATGGAGCTGAATAAGCACGATGCCCCCAACCATCGAGCAACCTTACCACGACAGTGACGCTTCAAGGCGGGAGCCTAGGGAGCCTACAGTTTTGATGACGAAGTGAGGTTTGGGTTACCTGCAAACTCAGCTTGAGGGAGCTATGGGTCGGGAAACTGCTGGATGAAGAAGCTGCTTCCTTGGTCAAGGCGTACGCAAAGCAGCTACGAGATCTAAGGCGTATCGTGGATCAGAGGGAAAAATTTGTCCGCACAGCCGGCCCTCACCAAGAGAGTGCAACGCACTTGGTCCAAAAAAGTTCGAGCCGTACCTCATGCAATGGAGCTTGATCTCTCTCCCCTTGCACTTGTGTAGCACAGACATCGCCCCTTCTAATAGCAAGTTGCCTTCCGTAATCGATCGTTATGCGGACGAGAAAACCTCCATAACCCAAGTTCAAGTCGAAGTTGAGATGGTGTCCAACTTTGCGTCGTGTCTCCCTGCATAGTGAAGCGATGGCATCCATGAGGTGCTCAAACAGTGGCAACAGTAACATTGCTGTACAATTTTGATCTTACACTCCTCTCTATAAAAAGAAAGCCTAGTTTGAAAAAATGTGACAGAACTTTCCCGCCAACCTAATAATTGCTTCCTCTGAAATTCGTCAGGTGCGCGCCTGATTTTCGATTGTGCAAAATACGAGCGCTTTCATTCGATTGTGCAGAATACGAGCGCTTTCATACTTCGTGGTTATGCGATCGTATGAGCGCGCGCTTCGTCTTCAGGGTAATCGTGCCGGGACCGCGCGCCGGATGCTCAAGTGCGATTCCGCCGTTTACCTTAGGTCGGGGAGTAGGAGTCGCAAACAGCTTGATTAGGCGTCGTGACATTGCGGCGTATGCAACCGAACCGTACAACTATACAGGGATGGGGCAAAAAAAGTCACTTTTCTTCATTGACTTTCGTGGCGCTATAAGTCACACTTTATAAATTCTATTCTACCACCATTGAAGAGCATATTAAATACTATCATGACACTCCGCCACAGCCTTCTGGACGAGCGCCATCGAGAGATTCTGGCACGCGACCGCGATGTGGTGCCTGAGATCAGCGAGATAGTCGATTTCTCCGCCACCGTAGACCACCCTATTGAACTCCGCCCGAACCGGGTAATTGAGGGGATTCAGGTCAGGTGACCTACTTGGATATTCCATCTTCTTTAGGTACTCAGCCCCCTTCCATTCCAAGTAGGCGAGAGTTTCTCCAACGCCCTTCGATTCCACGTGGTGGCACCCAATGCTGTAGCAGTACAAAGTTTCCAAGAAGGTACGGGCGACGACATGTGGGGAGGATATTCTTCTCGAGTTGCTCGATGTAACCGCCAGCGCTCACCTTCAGGGTCCACGAAGAAAATATTGGTCTTTCCATTCCAGGTACGTCCGGTCCATACCATCAACCCGCGCCTTGGCGACTGCGGTGAAGATGATGTCCTAGCGACGTTGTCGGAGCTGCTCGATGTTGGAGGTCTTCCAGATCGAGAGTACTGGTCTCCAGGTAGCTATCCATGGGTGACTCCATACTAGAAGTTTCGCAGCTGTTTGGAGGTGACATGAATTCCAAAGGTCTTCTCCAGTCAGGCTGCGACTGGAGATGACCTCATATGTACATGAAGGTGATGGGCGAGGGCCAGCTCCTGCTTATCGAGGAACATCTTGGGTATCTTCCGCCCTGGTACTCGTATCCACATCTTCTCTCTGGGCTGCGAAAACTTTGCTGATATGTGACTCGGTCGAAGTGACTTTTTTTTGCCCCCCCCCTGTATTACACCGCACAAAAATTGGACAATTCTGCGCTCCAGCAGTTGTGCGGTTGGTTGCGCACGCCGCCATTCCACGACATGTTTGCCACTCTCCTTTTCCCCATACTCTCTACTCCTGGCCGCTGGTGAAGGTTGGTTAATGCTGGTGGACGCTGGCAGAGCTCGATCGATACCTATACTTTCCTAGCCCTCGAGACGGTGGTGAACGTCGCAGTAGGCTGGTAGACGCCGGGTCGATATCTACACTTTCCTAGTCGCTGACGCTGCCAAACAATGAAAACGCGCTGTACGCCGGTGCACGCTAGGGCACACTGCCGTAAAGTATGAACGCTAAAGCCAAACGGACTCGATAGCCCGGTAACTTTAATCGTCCAAGCGGGCAATCTTGTGCGAGATGCTTGACCCTGCTGAAGAGAACAGAAACGGGACGTTAAAAGCAGCTGTATTCGGAGAAATCTGAAAGGAAAGGAAACCAAGGAACAGTGTTGTGGAGTGCTGAAGGATCAGTGGATCAGACCGCGAAATATTTCGATAAGTCGAAGTTAGTCAGGAAAATCGTCAGAGAAATCTTAGGAGACACCCTTTCGTCTGTATAGCATTAGATTTCTGATGAAGAGGAAATCAGGAAGCTAGAGGAAATCGCTTCCAAGGTTCACGACGACGGGCGCCCAAAACATAGTTTTCACTTATGAAAAGATTGTCACTCTGAATCTAATCGTGAACGCTGAAATAATCGGAGAAGCACCTTGTGATGCAGCAGGGCAAAGGAGACGTCAGAAGAGATGATTAGTCTTCATTCCGTCATGGTTTCTGACGGAGTAACTTCAACAGGTGGAAACGTTACTTGTTTTTGTCAAAGCCGACGTTAAAATTAATGAGAGATTTGAAAAGACGTCTCTACCTTACCTTGTTATGCCGACCAGGTTCGTTATTAGTGGAACCGCTTTACTGGTCAGCGTCTTGAGCAGATCGCTTCAGCATATAAGAGTGGCTCCTAGTCCTCGTTTACAACATACCCGATCAAGTGCCCCCTCATACCAGGCTAGTTGCAGGGCGGGGTTATCCACAAACATTGCTCTCAGCTCTTCAATGACTTCATCGAACACTACGAATCCGGATCATATACCGATAGATTCTTCTGCACGCTCTACTCAAAACCCTATTTTGAATTCTCTCGGAGGTGGTGCTGTGAAACGCCGGGACAAAAATTAACAATCACTACCTGCGTGCCACAGGCAGAACATTCATCAAACGTTCGAAGCGTGAGGGCTGGAAGCAATCAATTTGAAACCCGCTAATATTTTTCTATTGCCATGCTCCATGCTTGTGGTCCACGTTGGTATCTGGACTTTAATTTCGGAGTAACATCGACCTATGGTGCATCAATAATCTTGCCCAACCTTGTTTATTGCCGCTCACTCCGTACATAACATTACGATAACTTTCAAATGAGTGTTCAGTACGCAAAGACTCAAAAACAACTATACACTAATCTTTAAGAGCTGCCCTTTCATTGTGGTGAGTGGGTCAGCGGCTGCAGTAGGGGTGCCACGTTCTCCGGTCAAAAGTGCACAGGAACGGGGATGAAGGATGAAGGAGTGGCACGTATGTGCTACCTCCGCCTGCGCTGTTTTGTGCAGCACTCGCATCTATTAGGTTGTTCGAAAAGTCCTGCGACACTTTGACCAAATTTTTCGAACTAAATTTCTGGTCAGTAAAGGACATCTCCAATCTACAAGGTAACCGCAGTTGATGACTAGGACCCTTTCTTTTGCACAGCTTCTCATTTCCATTCTCATAGAACTACGGCAACTGTGGTAAAAAGAAGAGGTGGACCTCATTCTCGAGTTGAGGTTGATTTTCGGAACTTTTGCTTTTTGAAGGATGCGATAGTGACCAAAGGAGGTGGTAATTAGAGGCTGCTAACTTTGTTAAATAACCTGAGTACGGTCGCATTCTCTGATCGAAATGCATGATCTTTTGGCGTAGCCTGATCCCCACAGCGGTCCTCGCATTACCGAGTTGTAGAGAAAAATTATCGAATTAGAGTATTTCTGAATGAATTCAAGCGTGACGTCATCCATATTTTGAAGTCGATTAAGGTGGACTGTGGTCCTTACAACGGCCTGTGCGTAATCCAGTGTTATAAGCGCTTTGAAAGTCCCTGCACCTTTTTCACACTTGTAAGTCTTTATCCTGGAACATTCTTCCTTATTGGACTAGCGAATCTTATTTTTTTCTGTTTGAGAGATCCTGCAAGGGACATGTGCATGATGTACGCAAGGACTCCACCACCCGCTACCAACAGATCTCACAAAAGTTCCTACGCTGTGTACAAGGAAAAGAAAACTCAGTCGTGGTCATTCGGTATGCCTTGTCAGACGGGTCCAACTCATGAGGCATCCTTCACAAAAAAATTTTTCCGATAAGCCGAGATTGCAGAGAAGCAGCATGGCAGTTGTCAGTCAGATGGAGCCTAGAGAGGTCGCCAACTTACCGGTGGTTACGTTCGGCTGCGCCTCAAGAAGCTTGAGTAAAGGGCCGTCATTCTGTGCTGATGGGCGACCTATACATTGCCTAACTACGAGTTAAATAAGTCCAGCCTGGAAGCGCTGATGCAAAAGCTACCCTCTGCCATGGCAAGCGATATCCTTCCTCAAGACAACGCAGCTTCCTTGACTACGGCGGAGTGGCCCTACAGGAACTCATAATATGGGACAGGTCGAAAAGTACCTCGATCTCTGGGGGACTTTTAAGCTTTGAAAACTTCCTCAAAGTCATGATATACCCATGTGCAGAAACCCCAGAGGACAGTCTCCACTAATCAGGGATAAAAACATCCAAAATGATTTTTGGTCTTTTTCTAGAACAATTCAATCAAAGTGTCGCAGGACTTTTCGAACAACCTAATATATCAAGCTCCCACAGTGCAACTCGTGCTCGGCGGTAGACAGTAACCGGAATTCAGAGGGCGCAGACAAGGAGCGCGTCTGGCTATGATTGGGCGTTTGGCTGTCCGTGCGGCAGTGCGTGTAATCATGCAGACTACACCCCTATTAATATGTTGCCGCGCTTTTGACCGGAGAAGGTGGCACGCTTCTGCTGCTGTGGATCCATTCACCTCACACATGAAAGGGTCTAGAGTCCACGGAGGTGAGTGCGCAGTTTGCCTCTGAGGTAACTTGCCTATTGTTATGGCAGTATGACTCCTTGTCCCGGTCTAGTGTCATGCCTGCTTGAGTGGACGGCTATCTATGTGATCCTTGAAGGGATCAAACGGGCATTCAGCACTTGCGCCGTCCTGGTAGCTTCAATTGTGAGTACGAATCTGGCGAACCTTTAGATGAGAAAAGTGGCAGTTTTTCTCTTGTGCATTCACTACCGTAGCAGAGGGGACGAGGGATGGCGCTCTCTTGCAGTAGTGAAGAAAGCACTTGAAGGCACGTAATGCTATAAACTAAGGCTGGGTTCTCATAACCGTGCACGGTGGTCAAGCAGGCAACGTCAGAGGCTATGCTGCTTTTAAAAGTTGAAAAACAGCAAGCAAAACGCAGGGCGCTCAGGTTTTAGGCCCATTTGCGCCCGATAGGCCCATGCCGGCCTCCAGTGACCGTGTCGTTGTGAGACTGCCATTGCGCTCTCTCGCCCGTCATTTCTCTCGTCTCTTATCAGTGTATCGCCGCCTTTCGCAATTCACAAGATCTTGACCACCTTACGCTCGTCCGGTGATCATGATCAATTGCAATAAAGAGGGTCTTATTGCGGGCGCTTTTTCGTGCTTCTTCAATAAGTCAACAAACACACGGCAATTCTATTTTTGAACTGTATTACCTATGAACTGTGGTCGCGGGAATGGCCTTTGAACCAATCATGACTCTACCAATGTGTATCAATCGTCATAACGTCAAGAGAGTCAGGCTCTGACCGTTAATGATTTTTTTAAATATCAGACATTTTCTTCATTATCCAAAATCTTTTCAATGCCCACAGTACCTCAATGCTAGCCCGCGTGATCATTAATCACCAGTGTGTTGTGGTTTTTGTTCGAGGACCATTCAGTCATTTCTTGGTAATGTAGCAGCACCTTTGATTTCTTTATGAATATTCTCAAGAATTTCCCAGTGGGGTTCGCACTAATTGTCTCTATTTCATGCTTCTCCATTTTTAAACCCCGTGCCCGAATGACGTGAACGATGCGTAACAAGAAGGGTGGAACTATCGACGGTAGAAACAACTTCTACGTGACGGCAGATAACCACATCTCTTTCCCGGTCATATGTTAACCCACTGCCGAAATAGCATCTCGATGGCGAGACGAAACGCCATGTAGATCAGTACTTTTGAGCAGACAACTTTGAGATACTCAACAATATACATGTTTATCAAGGAGGTATGTATCAAGATTAGGCATAGGCTCCTGACAACATTGTTTGGTGTTTTCTGGAAACTTCTGCAGGTTGACTTCTGAAGGCCTGAGAGGTCTGCAGTGACACAGTCACTTCTATTCTACACCCTGACGCACCATCAGTGGTCTATTCTGGGTGCCCACAAGACGGCATTCTTATTTCTACGATGGCGCTGTTCGGCGACGGGGGGGGGCATTTTGCACTTTTGCTACTTCCCATCGACGTGTCGACCCATCTAGAGAGCCTTTTCGTGTGTTGACAGTTCACCACTTTTGCTCTAGCTTCACAGGTCTTCACAGGTTTCATCAGATGAAGTATGCAAACCGGAACTAGTGGAGCAACGAAAGTCAATATGTCCCCCCTCCCTCCCCCCCCCTGTCGCGGAGCTGCGAATAGCCTGTGTGATACCATAACGAAGCCCACGCAGTATGATTTTACAGTGAAGTAGAACACCTTGTGCATTCTGTTGTAGCTGAATATTAATGAGTTGATAATGATCGTTTTGGATTCCTTATTCGTTGCTACGGAATTGCCTAATGTTTGGATCATTTCTCATAACCAAAGGATATTCACCCGTCATTGACTTTTGGTGGTTTCTGAAACTAACCAATTGTTTATATGCCCTTGGATTAGACCATGACTCCTTTTGCCTGGTTGTGTTTGGCTGTGAAAGCCAAGCGAAACGTTTTGGGCGTTGACCGAGTTCAACGTTTTCTAGCATCTGTAACTCTGGTTGCATATTTGGAAACAATCCAATTTTTTTTTGCTCTTTACTAGGAAGTTATGCTTATATCACGTACTCATGGGGGGCACAACGTACTGACTTTCCCTATTCACGAGCCTCTAGAATCGTGAGTAAGCGATCTTTGGCATTACATCCGCTGTAAGTTCATTCTTCTGGGCGGCGTATGTTTTTGGCAAAAGTGTAAGGAAAGACTGTTGAAAAAGACATCTTGCTCATAGTGATCGCCACTCAGTTTACTTCACTCACTGTGGCAAGGTGATGAGAAGATCTCAAACTATTTCTCCGACGCACCTCTATAAGCAGGAGAAGTATTCTATCACTGCCCAGACTGGCGGCAATTACTTCAGCCTGAAGTATCCTCGTAACTCCAAGAGTTGATCACTCTCATCAAGCGCCCTGGAGTTCCACCCAGATCGAGTCAACGAATTACAAAAGATACAAGGCTTGTGATTGATGTCTCTGCTGACTGTCCACAGTATCAAAACCATAATCCCTACAAACAATACAGGGACGCGGCGCGTATCGAAGCGCAGCCTGATCGGCATTGTTCCAGCAATGATGGCATCCCGAGCCAGCTACAGTTACTGGGAATAATGCCTTGACGCCAAGCCATGCCCCGCCCTATCAATTACAGGGACTACGACTGTATTTATCGCACCATTCCTTGCAAAACTATATATATACCAGTCGCCTCGCCGGCTGACGCCGGCGGGCTCTGATACGGCCCGGCTGCGCCGGGCGGGCGCGGCTTCGCCGCGCGTATTTTCTTTCACATATTTCTAGACTCAACTGATATCCGCCTTTTGTTCTGTACTCCACTTTTTTCCGGTGTCTGAAGTACTCTTGAGCTATTTTACAGATTCTTCGTCTGACTCCGCCCACCTCGGAGCAGCCCCGCCCACAATTTTTGTGCCCCACAATCCTCACCGGCGACCCTCTGCTGACCTTAATCCACGTTTTTTTCCGGTCAAGTGCTCTGGGACAGTTTTAGAGAATTTTCGTCTGGCTCCGCCCACCTCGGGCTGGCCCCGCCCACAATATGTATACCCCACATTTCTCAATCGGCGACCCCTTGCTGACCTGAATTCACTTTATTCCGGTCTTCGGAGTGCTCCGGAACCACAGCATTGGGTGCCACCACACAGAATTGAAGGGACATTGGAGAAACTCTCGCCTACTTGGAATGGAAGGGGGCTGAATACCTAAAGAAGGTGGAATATCCAAGTAGGTCACCTGACCTGAATCCCC
>MU913232.1:16483-32972 GCA_036418165.1 Cooperia oncophora | reverse complement strand
ATGAACTGTATCTTGTAGGGAAAGCTATATTTTGGACAAACCCATGTGACGTGAACATGTTACTAAAATTTGTATTGCAGGGATCATTCAGAACTGCATTTGAACCAAATATATGGAGAAGGTTCAAGTCCCCGGCAATGATGCATACTTTCTCAAAGGAAGACAAGTCACTGAGAGCCTTAATAAGTTGTTCACTTTTTGTGGAAGAACACGACGGCGCTCTATACACGGCTATGATCCTAAGTTCCATGGAGTAAAAGTAAATATCGCACGCTAGTATTTCGTATGCGTCCTTAACCGATTCCCCAAACACTGTACTACCAGAATGGGGGATGCCTCAGCAGAAGAGCTACTCTACCTCCTCTTTTGTTCAGCCTGTTCGCTCTAAAAACTTCCTACTGTGTTGCCACTAACCCGAGTGACGGAGAAACATAAATTTTTGAGTTGAACCATGTTTCAGTTAATATGGTTGGGTCGGCGTTTTCCCTTTGCATAAATGTTCCAAAACAGTCTGTATTCTTAACCATTGACCTAATGGATCAAGCACACTTGACATTGTACGAACTTGACCGCGGTGAAATCACATGTTTTTCGACAATGAAGGATCAGAATGAACATTCGTAGGAGGGTTTTGTGAACAAATGGTAGAGTTAATATCATGACAAAATTCCTTCGTGACAACAGATCTATTTTCAGATTTTCTCGGCAAACGGGCCTCATGTAACTGCACTTCCTCTCTTGCTTAGATAAAAAGGGGAGCAAGAAAACGCCTTCAGAGAAAGTGCGTAGACGCGGAGCCCGTTTGAGAGCTAATTGTTGAAATCTAGATAAAGGAAGAACTACCTTAACAAGCCTTTCACTGACCTCCCCATTCTAGACAGCACTTGGAACACATTCAAAGTCTAGATGGTTCAAAATTGAGTTGACCCAATGAAAGTCATTATTAGCACTATCAAAAGAGGAGGAGGAACTCGATTCTGGCATACTCATGATGACAATGGATCTTTATTTTCAAATTCAACCGCCGAAGCGTTTACATGCAAGTTTGTTACCTCATTTCTACAAGTACCAAGACCTTGAGAGTCATTACGTTCAATAACTTTTCTTAGCTTTTCATTTTCCTCGACGAAGCTTGTGCACCATTTTCGCATGCTGTCCAGTTGCTCCTTAGTCTCCAGCAGAGCACTGAGAATCAGCTGACGTATGCTGGTACTTCAGACTCTGCACATTCCGCCACCAGCTTTGACCAGTCCTCCCTGACTTCTGGCGAGGCAACATCCATATGCCTTCTGCTAGGTGCTGGAAGAGAAGTAGATCGCAGCAGCGTGTTCATGTCACTGAGCAATGGCGAGAAATCAATGATCTTTAAAATAGATGAGCACTCCGTCGAAAAAGGCAGCGAAACTACACAACAAAAAACAGCATAAAAAATGATGTAACAATACACCTTTTCTAGTGGCGTTCAGCGGAGTACAAAGCACCGACTCCCGCCACAAGAAGTCTCCCGAGCTCTCAGTCTCCCGAACTGCAACTGTATTATCGAATCCGCCTTAGCAATCAGCAAACTAGAGAGAAGCGTAATATTCGTTTAGCCGTAGCACGAGTAGTAATCCAATCGTAGCTCAGTTTCAGCAGTGGGAACGCTGATCGGGAGCAGAAGTAGTCCAGTTTAGTAGAAAAATAGAATGCAGAAAATGAAATGGTAGACCGCTAAGAATAGTCAATACCGGAGCAAAGTCAATAGCGCCGGTCGTGGGACGTGATGGCGGGAGAATCATCAATGGGTGGTGCAGAAAGCTCCTATAAGGGAGCCTATTTGTGTTACATTACTCAGTCATCTACATACTTACGAATTCATGTTAACTATCAATATGATTAGTTATATGTTTTGAGACCAGTTTGGGTGACGCGCACTACTGCGCGCATGATCAAACCTATGGTATTGATCACTGACAGGATTTTCGTGCAGACCACTAACACGCGGCCTAATCCCATAACTCAAAAGGCGGCCCATTTCATCATATTTTAGCCTTGATAAGCATTTGCCTATGTCTAGTGCTTATCACATTTATAAAAACACCCAACATCCATTTTAATTAGCAAAGCTCAGCAGTTGAAAGAATTTCGGTAATCGGGATCTTAGTGAAAGCTCCTCGTATCCTAGCATTTCCGTTGAGCAGCTTTCACGTATCCGTTTGCTGGTGGTTCTTATCATTCCTCACTGGAAAACATCTTTAGGCTTTTACTTTTGGGTGAAACTCGAGCGTTTAGCGGTCGAATCAATTTCGACTATCGCTGAGGAATAGAAACATTCCCTAAGTATTTGCCCATGGATTTGGGATCTTCCTCTCTGACCCACCGTTCCCATCCTACCTCCTATTTCACCGCTCGCAGTCAACTTACTACCGTCGCCGCGGCGCACTTGAATTTAGTCCCTTTCTAGGGCTTTATGATATGTTATCAGCTGTTATCAATTCCTACCACCCACCAACAATGTTCCCATCCTGTCCCCCATCTTACTTTTGGAGCCAACGTTCTACAGTTTCCCTGAAGAGAGTCTTGGAATTGGTAATCCCCTTCTAAGAACCTATACGGTATCTTATCAGCTATTGTCACGTCCCGCCACTCACCAATTAATGTTCCCATCCTGCTCCCTGTCCTAACCTCTTTGCGAACAACCGTTCTGGCGCTGCTTGACTCGCGCTACGAAGTTGGTGACTGACCTTCCTTCTGAGGCTCTTTATGGTATCTTGTCAGCTGTTATCACGTCCTGCCACCCACCAATGTTCCCATCCTGCCCCCTATCTTACTTCTTGGAACCAACGCTCTAGCTTTGCTGTGACGCGCGTTATGAATTTCCTGACTTTGCCTTTATAAGGCC
Organism: Cooperia oncophora; assembly: GCA_036418165.1. Taxonomy (NCBI): domain Eukaryota; kingdom Metazoa; phylum Nematoda; class Chromadorea; order Rhabditida; family Trichostrongylidae; genus Cooperia; species Cooperia oncophora. Next base: position 30,091 of record MU913232.1, on the reverse strand, counting down.
CCTCATGGTGTTTTCTCAACTGCTATTACTTTCTGCCACCCACCAATGGTGTTCCTGCCCGACCCCTAGATCACTCATAAGTTTGAGCGCTTTATCGCTATTTTGAAGGAAGTTATGAATTTCGGTCAAACACACACCACACAACACACAACAGACAACTTAAGCGGGATTTTCATATGGATAGGATGTCTCCTATACCTATTCTCTACGGCGTTGGTTTTACTGCATGAAACAGCGATGACACTTTTGCCCTGTTTGCTGTTCACCCACCCTGCGTATACGACCCCTTCCCCCTCTTTGGCAGCAAGGAATGACCTTATCCCTGGGTTTCGCACAACGATGCTGTACCCTGCACTGGATGGGACGATCGCTGGTGAGATGAACAGTCATAAATAAAACATTTCAACTGATACTGATATTAATTTTCAAGCGCCTAAACTGGAGTGTCAAGTCGACGACATTGAGCATGTTCGACAACCACCCTTTTTGACTTCTAATTAACACATTGACGACAGCGTGATACGCATTTAATGCGCGCTTTGTGGGCCACGTGGGACGCGCATTTTGTACGAATCACGATCAACAAATCCATATCTTTCCCTAGTGCATGATTTTTTGTTTAGTTTCTCCTATTCATTCTATAGGCCAGTCCTTAGTATACTCGTACAACACGTGGTCCATGGAATAGATTAGTACACACAAGTTTAGCAAAGATTTCCTGTGGAAAGAGCACTATAAGCTTGAATTGGTTTGCTCCTCAACTTTGGATTGGTTTGCTGTTTAACTCACTTTGCCCAACAAATACAGACAATTACAAACGATAATGATGAAAAAATATAAGGTGAAGGATTCTGAATCCTGTAGAAAGCACGATTTGCGTTTTTTATGAAAAAGTAATTGGTTACAGACAAATTCCTGGCCCTGGTGCAAAGAGAGTTGGCCAGCCCAGATTTTTCCATAGTAAATAATTGACTTACTTCACAATTGCTCTCTAAACCAGGTTTTTCGATCCAATCTCCAAAAAAGCGCTTCGTGGGACGGCTTGAATTGTATGCGTACCGCGCTTGTGGCGTTCAAGAAAGCGCGCGTGTCCCACGAGGCCGAAAATTGAAAACTCGCGTTGTCGTCAAAGTGTCAAAAAGCTAAAACCCCACATGCCTATTTGTTCAGTATCTGGCCGAGACTTTTTGACTCTTACCATTAGACTTGCTGATAAGGTTCTAAGGAAAGGTCAACAAGTCAGCCCGGCCACTTCCAATGAGGTGTTCATCGTTGTACGCGTCTTGAGACATATAAACCAAATCTGCCTTCGGTATTTGCGGAACGACCCTCTGAGCGGAGACATGGAGGGATTTATCCCCGCGTGGTTGTTTATACGTCGCTATCGTGAGATACGTGAAGCTCTTTACATTGAATGAAGCGAAGTATTTTCTGAATACGTGGCAGCTAGAGCGCTCAACGGATATAAGCGACGATGGCGTTTAACTTGGCGCGGACGTCATGGGCATCAGTCTCCATGATCAGCGATGTCAAACACCCAGGGACCAAGTCCTAGCCAATCTGATATTTCGAACTTGCTTGGAAATAGTGGGCTATTCTTATGGGGTAATTCGAGCATGCGGGCGGGGGTCACCCACATTCGATGACTTGCCCTTCGGCGATGGAATTTCTCCTGGCTAAAAATAGCGAAATTGATGCAGACGGCCAGCGAATCAGTGAGTCAGCTAGCTGAGTTCTTGCCGAAAGCCCGCCATGTAGCCTAACCCCAATTTTTTCGAAGCTGAGTCAGAACCTTAGATTTCACTAAGGTGCCAGGTCTAGGGATTATTTGGCCCCTGAACACGAATATGATACATCTATCTTGTGCGAAAAACGCTGTGAGTCGCGCTACAGGTGCCAACGATTCGGCGCTAGCGCATCCGGAAGAAGAAAAACAGTAAAGAAAAACCTCCATAACTCGCCTCGAGGAATCGTCCGCAAATTTTGGAGAAGTTTTGATCACCGTTTCAAAAGCTGCTATTCAGACCTCATAGACCAGCAGCGAACCTGTACCCTACATCTAAATGAAGCTTACTGGTTCTATTCATGGAAATCCATATCGAGGAAAGGGAATTGTTGGAGGTCATAGAATACTTCCTCATTATAATCAAGCATCATCCTCAGCTGATATTAGTCGTTCAAAAATTAGTGGGTAGATTCTGCAGGCAGTCGCACCCCAAGAGGGCCCCCGTGCGATGCACAATTACAAGGTCCGAAATCCCAGCTCTTGATCGCTGAAACCAATTTCAAGCTGCCATAAGAAGCACCTTCCATTGGACATACATATCACCTGTTTTAGGCTTCCTCTGTGATTTGAGGGCCAAGATAAATGCAAGAGTTGTTGTCAAAAATCACTTTTGCGCCGACTCGACACTCCAATGCAGTAAAAAATAACAGAAATCACGAAATAGTGAGAAAGCAATCACTATAATCAATCTTATAGAGCGGAAAATTATCTATCAAATGGTAAGGAACACACCTGGAAACGATTCTCACTTTTAGTAAAAAACGTTCAGTAAAAAACTTGTATAAGGAAAAAGACGCCATTTTCTTCCTCATTTCTGCGAAATCTCCTAGGCTTTTTAGATTTTCTATGCCTTTAAAGGCACGCTCCGCGATCAGGTATCGAAGTTGAAAATTTGGGTCAGGAGATCAGAGTGGTCCGCGACGAACAACCTTGTACCGGTTTCGCGGCAAAATTTCCAAGACGGCGTAAAGCGCAATATAGGTTTCTAGTGGTCCTCCTTTTTTCCAGTGCACTACTCCTCCAGAACTCCGCCACCCAATGACGACTTTCAGGTGAAAAATGAGATTGCAGGAAGAAAAGCATGATAACCGCCACTTGTACGATCGTAGGGCGTAGTTTTGGAGATAGAGTTGATTGGGCACGTACAAACTGGGATCGAAATGGGGTTCTATCTAGGGCAGGTGGCATGTTTTTTGTGCTTTTTTTGTTCACAGTCGAGTTACTCAACCCCTTGTCGTCTATATGGAACCCCCTAATCCACCATCTGAGATGGCGAGTAATCGCGGGTTCTTCCTTTAAGGGCCGACCCAATATGTGGAGTACTGCTGGTATGTTTCCTGTTTCTCCTTCATGCATGCGCTGTTTTCCATTTTAACGAGAGAACCGTTGAGGATTTATTCATAAACATCTTCGAGCATCTATTAGGTTTCCTTTCGAATATCGGGTTTGTAGTAAGGTTGAGCAGCCTTCGTGAAACTATCTGCGTATAGATCCAGCCTGTTCGTCATCTGAAAGACACATTTTTACACGACAACGTAAGTTCGGGGCCTGTAGAATAGCGCTTTATTCTGTAGCTCTGCTTGGGAGATACATTGTCCTTACTACGTGACATACTTCCTTATATTCACTTACCCTGAAGCCCCAGCTGTCCTTTGTTTGTCGGCAAAGATTGAGGTCAAGCTCTACGACAAGTACTCCAATCTCTAGTACGTGATAAACCCTGGAATGTACGCTCTCTTCCAGAAATGTCTAAAAACGAAAGCTCAACACTCTGGGAAAACGCACAGGTGTTCGACTTCCATCAGGGGCGGCAATATAACTGCTTCCGTAGAAATGGCCGAAATCGCGATGTGCTGGAAATGAAAGCGTGTAACCGAGCAGAACTACTCGATATGATGTATTTCACACCTCACTGTATATATTTTTTGAACGTCATTTTAAGATATTTCAAAGTCGTATCTGCCAATGTAACCTAGGTTGGAGCGCTACTCTGCACGAATGACCAGGTCCCTTTCATGTCAACCTATCTCCAGTAAGAGATGAACCTTTTGAAGAAGGACTTCCCCTCTGGGGGATGAGGTAGGGGATCTTCGGAATTGAATTTTTACAAAATGGTACTGAAACGCTAATTTGAGCAGGAAGTGGATACATTCCGGATCACTGCACAAGCCAGAAACTCAATGGCCACCCTGCTCCTCACTAGCCAGAAGCCAGGTATATACTACTCTCTGTTTGTGACCAAACACTTACCAGAAACGTGTGCAGCTGTCCCAAACGACTCTTCCACGAACGCAACCCTTTCACAAAAAACAGCCTTTTCTCCGTTATGTGCACTGTCTTTTGTCCTCGTGCCCAGACCAATGGTCCCTCATTTCATACCCAATCCTCTTTCCTGTTCCCCTACTACACCTGATCTGGCCACCATCATTGGGAAAAGCCGGTCTAACAAGCGAATATAATACAAAGAGATAAGAATAGCAATGAGACTAGTTCCTCATCAATTAAAGTTTGAGTTGGACATAAACAAGGTCGAATTGAGGTGTTCATGTTAGACTGGCCCATCCATCAATGCTAACGAGTTGTCCTTGCCGGCAGTGTAGAGCACAACTATTCCCATCATTATTCATCTTTTAAAAGCGGTTCGCACGTACAACATCAAATGCTGGGAAAATCGTCATGCTGCGGTGTACTTTAACGACTTCTGGTTTAAACCAGCCTATAATATCACACTTTACACCACGGATCTGCGCACCATTTTGGGTCACGCTCTACTGCCATCAGCAGGTTTTGTTGTTCCTTTTCCTTCCATCCTTGCTTCTAGCGGTCACACACGCGACTCTACATGTAAGACTGTTTTCTCATCGAACGCCGTCGCAAGTTGTCATCAGGATTCGAAACATCTGCATACCGCATTTACTGCTTTATACATTCAGAAGCGCACAGCGAAGCTCTAACTCCATTTTTGTGGGGGGAATCTCTACGACATGCAACAAATGAGAGCAGCTCCACAAAGCCTGAAAAAAGTTCCTGTCACAATATAAGCCTCTTGCAATACTTTTCCTTGACTGAAAACTCTTGCTAGTTGCTACTATTCACCATGCTGGAAGCCATTCCAGAGGTGAACATCGCTTTCCGGCGAAACTTAAGTGCCCCTCGATTATTGGCAAGCTTGTGAAACAGTGATCGCGATAGCTGGCATTGTCGGGCTTCAATTCTCCACAGTGGTTCACTGAAAGCAAAATGTTTAAGGATTCTGTAACATCTGAATAAGAAGCGGGTTTCTTTTAGCGCTCATTTGTACTAACTGTGAAAAATTGCTTTGCAAAAGTGACCGCTAGCCTCATTTTAGCCAACGATCTAGCCCGCGAGTTTTTAAGGTTCAGGCTCGGGTCATATTAGGCCAACAGTGCTCTAGCAAACGCATGTGAGACCACAAGACCCACTCTTTGTGCTTGATTGTAGGATACGCCTTCCCGTTTCTCAGCAAACCAGCTGGAAAGAAATCCTGTCTTAGGCACAAAATAGGCAAACGGTACCTCAACGCGCCAACAGTGGCAGAAGGATTAAAGATGATTTCGGCGCCGTTTAGACCATACATCATCCAGTTTTGAGGATGATGACGTCCGTAGCAGATGTTGATGGCAATCTTTCCTGTAACACGCCCCAATAGAGAAGAGGAATGTCGTCAATGTTCGGCCAATTTCTGCTCATCATCTATTATTCCAAATTGGACTGTCTGCGATCAAAATGCTCTCATCAATCATTTCCCTCAATCCAGTCATGTTACCTGTAAATCGTCTGAAGAACGACTCCATGTAGTAGGTCGACTGAAACATTCTCATAAGAGGATTAAATCACAGCCAGATGACTGGAATCTCTAAGCACTTCAGCCACATTAAATCTCCCTACAATTCTTAATCATGGCACATCTCCTCGTTCATAGTTCATCTAGAAACTCGAGCTATTTGAGTGCCTAGGTTCTCAGTTGGTCTAATTGAGGCTACTGCGCGTGCACGGTTTCCAAGGAGCAGCTTCCATTTATTAAGTAGGGATTTGAAAAGCTCGCCGAGAAGTAGGATTCTCGAGTAAAGAGAACGGGGAACGAGTGTTCGTTTCTATCAGTAGGCGCGGGCGTGTACTGGCAAATATCGAACTTTAGAGACTAGTCGCCTCTTGCGCGAATCAGTGAATCAAATTTGGGATTGGCTTCTACCCAGACCAATCAAGCCTTCCTCTCTGTATCCGATTTAATATATACTTATCCAGAGGAAGAAAATGGGCTTTCTTCCCGAGTTACACGCTTTTCTGTGGAAAATACAGGACCAGAGCGCTACGGAAAGGGGGGGGGAATTGAAAAGCGCAAGCGCCCGAAGAAAGAACGCGCAGCTTGCAGAGAGCGTACTGCGGGTGTTATCTACTTAGCAGTGGGAGGCCTTGAAGAGGCGGGCGGTTAGGACATTTTGAGTGCTTGCATTTTTCCGGCTATGCTGCCGGTAATTGAACATTCCCCCTCTGCGCCTAGAAGGAGCAGGGAATACGTGGTTTGAGGTTTGAGGTAGAGAGAGAGGCTATACTACTCACTCGTTATAGATCGATGAACAATGTCGGAAGCAGATTGCACTCAATAAGTCGCAGTCTGCTTACCGAGGCCTCCCTACTATATCACCAGCAAAGCAGTTTTGTAGATCTAAGAATCTAGAACTCAAGTCTACGATTGATGATCGAAGCTCAGAGCAGGGCGTAATTTATCAAATGATTCGTGGTTTAGAGACATACCTCGTTAAAATCGCCAACTCTGGGGATGTGATTCTTCCGTGTTTTACCGATGATTTTCCCTGTTTGAGAAATGACCACAGCTGCATTCCAGATGACGTCATCTTTTGATTCGTCCCTTTCCAAAATCGGGTTTATGATCACCATACCTGTATTTTGGCAACGAATGAAATAACAGATAAAGGCGACGGAACGATCACGCTCGCACCTGGGTATAGAACCGCTTCTTCCAGACAGATTGCTTGACTTATCGCTTTCTTTACGAATTGCGAGAGACTAGCAAACGGTGTACAGGCGGTCTTCCGCAGTTTCCTGGGGAAACGTCGAGAATCAAGCTATACTTTTTGCAAACTTTCGCTTATGTATGCGGTAGCAATAAATCACGCTGAGCACCGAATCTTGTCAAGAAGCTGTTCTCTCACAAGAAGCGTGCGTGAATAGAGCTTGAACGCAGGACTTTCCATCTACTGGCCTTCATTTGCATTTCGCGGTGAAACCATCCGTGCCTAAGGTGGAGTCCTGGCTGCCAAGTGGATACCTAGGGTTCTTTCTGTGCTATAAGTTACGTTCTCTTCCACCTGTGTGGACCACAATAGATTTCCACCGGAATTCGTGCACTAATATAGACCTGACCCCGGAGGAAAAACCCCTCCTGAGCTACAGGCGCCGCACCAGAACAAGCCTGATGGCGATCCCAGTATCTGCGGCTTCAGGCAGAATGCAGGTAGGTTGTGGCTTAGGCCGAGTGCCTGCTCGGCAAGTGTTCTGTCAACCCAACAGCTTGAGTTCCAGGACGAATCAAAACTGAAGTAACGAACGAGGGATGAATGGTGCGTCCCTGTTTTGTTCTGGAAACCTTCCTTCGACGATGTGTAGACAATCACGTCTCTTGAAGGCTCCAATTCCACCTCTGTCAACGGCTATGCGATACTAGAGTACCGCTTTGGCCCGTCCGTGCCTATGGAATACCCTGTACTATCCCACTACAGTAATGCTTCCGGTTCCCTAAGGAATTCAGGTGTGCGTAAGGCCTCGTCACGATGAGACAGAGATTGCTCCCAGGAGTCGAAAGATCCGTTGCAGATAACGGTTTCAAAAAAGCGAGAAGAATGGCGCAAATAATCTGTCTGACCAGATCGTAACGATCCATTTCATAGGAATCCCTTCCAGCAGGTTTTCAAAGTGAATCATTGGTGGATTAGGAGTTCATAGCTGAGCATTGGCAGATATTAGTGAAATGGCAGTGTAATACGACCCTCCGCCTAATTTCCTTATATGCCGTCCATAATGTCCTCTTCCACATCTGATCTACTATCACCCTGAGTTTCCCCAGAATCTTACCGTTTTTTCCCAGCCTTCCTGAAAATCCTCAGGTTTTCTTGAAGAATCTGATGTAGCGGGGAAAGGGCACTGGGAAATTGAGATGGAAAGGTTTTCGCAAAAAAAGTCGAGGCTCTCGCCCTAATGTCCTCCGTCTGGACGGCACCTTTCTCCATCCTTACCATGCATGGTTTCCCTTGATTTGTAAACATTCCCAACCAACTGTTCCGTAAGTATTTTCAAGATTACTCCATTTTTTTCCCGAGCAACAAAGTCGCGATCGGAGGGCGGAGCGGTAACGAATGATATCGCCACCCTCTAACCACCAAAACTCAACTATCGAACTAGTCCGTATGCTTGGTGTTGTGGCACCAGAACAGGACTTTCATTAATTGGCGGCTATGAATCCGACGACCCGCCCCCCCCCCGCTGCCACTTTCCTTCTCTCTCTCGACGCTGTCCGACGCAAGGATGAGTATCTAGTAAGTATGGCACATGTGAAACAGGGAAAGCCAAACAGCAACTCCTCTCCCCCGTGCTACTTACCACTTTTTTTAGATTTTCCCAATTTTCTATATTTTTGTTCGCGGATTTTCTCCAAGAGGTTTACCGTTTCTGTCAAAAATTGTGCTTTCGAAACGCCGGGTACAGCGGTAATTGATGCGTCCCCGAAACAAGAAAAATCAACTATCAAAAATTTTTTTCTCAGAACAAATTAATACCTTCCCTCCCCCAGCGACCAAATGCAACCTCCCTATCCTGTTGGGGAATCCGATGATAGACCCTGATAAGCAACAAGGGGAGGGTTTATAGCGAATACGAAAGGCGAAAAACCGATGAAACCCATAGCGAGAAAATCCCATCGCATTGCGGAAGGGGACTTTTTTGAAACAGAACGCAACCTCCTCCAAGCGAATCATGCAAGGGTGGATTCTCCTTCCACTTTCTGAAGCTGGAGCCAAATGTATCCCAACCATTCTATCTAGCAGCGTTCGCGGATTGGAAAAGTCGAAGAAATGATAGGTATTGAGTGCTGCACGTGTACTCTTCATGAAGTGTCAATAAGACCTTGTCAAAATAGTCATGGCCCATCTAGTCACGACCTGTTGCTAAATGTTCTTAAAGATGCAACGAACTGCGGACTTGCGGACCTTATGCTGAATTAAAGACACATGGTAGCCAAACACTTAGGGTGTCTCGAATCAACAGCCCCGCAGCTGTCGATGTGTCGTGGTTTCCCCGCCCGAAACTGCACGGGGTTCCTAGTACGGGACCGTGGGAAAGGCTTATTCCTTGCTACACCGCCCAAAATGCACCGCGCGCAAGTTGCATTTCGCCGCGCGCAAGTTGCATTTCGGGCGGCGTAGCAAGGAATAAGCCTTTCCCACGGTCCCGTACTCGGACCCCCGTGCAGTTTCAGGCGGGGAAAAAAAAAAAAAAAAAAAAAAAAAAAAAAAAAAAAAAAAAAAAAAAAAAAAAAAAAAAAAAAAAAAAAAAAAAAAAAAAAAAAAAAAAAAAAACAACGACAGACTAAGAGCTGGTAGTGTCATACCACACCTCATGTGTTTGAGCGTACAATGTGTCTTTGAGTCTTAGACCTATAAAATCTATGAAATTAGTAATTTGCCCGTACCTCTGAGATGAATTTCGTCGTCGGTCCATGTTCTGCAGATTCGGCAAATTCCGTCCATGGTAGTCGTTCTCTAGTACAGAAGGCAAATGGCATCACTGGAACAATTTATCCCTGTGAGAACTCAGAGGTCTATATTCACTGAATACAATGCATACTCCAGGTCTCTTGCAAACAGACGATGTTGGCTCCTGCTAAGGCAGCGGCCTCGATCATTGCGCCAATTTTATGGTGCAGGGCCTTCTTCTGTTCGTCTACCGGCGCTGTTGTTGGTAGCGCTATAGAATTTTGGATGAGTGCAACTCGAACCTGAAAAAAAAACATCAAAAAATAACATAGCAACTAACCAGTTATCCGAAGAACACAGTTCAGGGCAATCGCTCAGAGCAATCGCTCCTGTGTTGGGCTGCTCCAACTCCTTCTGTAACAGCGTCTACGCCAGCGTCTGCCAGCGTCCACCAACATCCACCAGCATCTAGCAGCGTCCGGCAGTGGAGAGTATGGCGCGATAGGAGAGTAGCAGATAGCTGGTAGAGTATGGGGAGATAGGAGGGTGCCAGACTGCTGGATGAGAAGTATGGCGCGACAGTTGGGTAGCATACATTTGGTCCCCTCTTATCGCACCATACTCTCTACCAGCAGTCTGCTGCTGGGCGCTGGCGAACGCTGTTAGACGCTACCAGACGCTGGATCGATACCTATGCTTCCCTAGCCATCTAGACGCTGCTGGTCGCTGGTAGACGCGCTGTTGCGAATTACTGAAACGGCGTCCTTATACTGGCACTAGTCATATTTGAGTGGAACTCGCTCTTTGCGTGGGTGGTACGCAACTCACTCAACCTCTGGCTAGAGGACGAAACCGTGGTGCTGAATCACCCCTCATCAGGGAAAATCATGATTGCGAACAAAAAACAGAACAATGCCAAGGGGCGCCGCTGCCTCGGATGGGTTCACGACCCAGTGATGCTTTAGTCAATTGTGTTCGGAGCGTTAAGCCCGTCATACTTTGTATAGGGTGATCCCTAAACAAGTGTTAGAAGGCGTGTGAGGGACCTGAAATTTGGTGCAGTCGGGGAGCCTTCTACGTCAATCGTTGCGGGTTGAAGTACGCTCCAGTGGTAGAAAAGACCACCTCGCAGCGACTATAATTGCGGCCAACGCCCACACCGCTAACCGTTTGCAGAGCCACCATGGCTTGCATTGTGTGGAGAATACAGTGGGAGGTTAAATTTTTAAAACTTTACTAAGCATTGTCACACGACATTTCGAGCTGACGTCGATGAGAGGTGAGGATAAGCCAGCACATTGAATGAATCAGCCCACCCAGGGTTTTCCATACTTTGGAGGTTAGCATGTCCACCTGTGACCCAATAGCCCGCATCCAAGCATGCAGTTCACGCGATCTCGGCAGCGACAGCGACTAGTAAAGTATAGATATAGATCTAGCGTCTGTCAGGGTTTCCAGCGTCGTCCAGTATCTACTAGCAAGCGCCAGCGTCTACCAGCGTCCGCGATAGGAGAGTATGGAGCAATAGGAGGGGACACAGCAGCGTGGTAGCTTCCTAAATCACGCTATACTCTCCACCAGCTCTGCTACCCTCCCTACTGCGCCATAGCATCCTCTCTCTGACGCTGCCAGACGCTGGTGGACGCTATTGGTCGCTGCTGGACGCTGCCGCAAAGAATGAAGCAGCCTAAAGTGTTTTTTCCCCAAGGTATACGGGGTGGGGCTAAAAAACAGCCTTCGGCCAAGTCCACATATGAGCGAAGTTTTCGTAGGCCCAGACAGGGACATGGATACGATTGCCCAGGTGTGGGAGATAACCCAAGATGTTTCCTCAATAAGCATTGAGCAGGCTCTCCGCTACCATCAGCTTGCATGTACTGAATATAAGTCCACTGCAGTCAGCAGCTTGATGGAGAAAGCTTTTGGAGTCATCCTCCAAAGCCGCGCAAAGCTTTTCGTATGGATCATCCATCGGATAGCCATGGAGACCAGCGCTCCTGATCTGGAAGACTTCCAACATCGAGCATTTCCGACAACGTCGCTACGGTCTAGGACGTCATCTTCACCTTAGTCCCCAAGGCGCCAGTTGATGGTGGGGACCGCAAGATCCTCGAATGTGAAGACCCGATATTTTTTTCGTGGACCCCCGGCGACTGAACCTGAACGGCTGACAGTCACATCGACCATCTCGTGGAGAATATCCTGCCTTCATGTCATCGCCTGTACCTTCTTGGAAACTTCGTACTGCTACAGGATTGGGTGCCTCACACGGAATCGAAGGGCGTTGGAAAAACTCTCGCCTACTTGGAATGGAAGGGCGTTGAGTACCTGAAGAAGGTGGAATATCTAAGCAGGTCACCTGACCTAACCCCCTCAATTACCTGGTTCGGGCGGAGCTCAACAGGGTGGTCTACAGTGGCGGAGAAATCAACGATCTCGCTGAACTCAGGTACCGAATCACGGTCGCGTGGCAGAATCTCTCGATGGCGCTCGTCCAGAAGGCTGTGGCTGATAGTATACAATATGCTCTTGAATATGGTGGTGGGAATGTCAGAGTTTAATAAAGACTAACTTATAGCGCCTTGAAATTCAAGGAGAAAAGTGTCTTTTTTTGCCTTCCCCCTGTATGCTGCGGCAACAGACTACTTTCGTACACCTGTTCGCATGAAATCTCCAACCGACTTGCAAGGCGTTCTTGCCTCCAATCCTCTTAGAATGAATAACGCGTGGGTTTTCGAAGTCCCGCACGCAAAGGACCCCTTCATACTACACCGGATTAAGAATATAAGTATTGTGTAGAAGGATCCCGAAGGGATGTTTGCGTCCAAACCGTACGTTTTTGAGCGCAACTTAACCCTCTGCGCATCGTCATTCGGTAAGGAATGTGGAGGGTAAGGTAATGGCACTGCGGAACATGTGGTATGCAATAAAAAAGAGGTTGATGGCCCACTGGGGCTAAAACCTCCAGGGGCTGAAACACCATCCTTCGTTGCAGTCACCGCCCGTTGTCCGCGTTTTTGCTACTGTCGGTAGGAGGCGACCATTGAGTTATAGCTCTTTTGAGTTCCATCTGAATTACCTGGCGATGTACGTCTTGGTGGGGCGTTTTCTACGTTTCTTTATTAGTCACCTGCAAACTCCTATGAAACTGCGAACTTGAGTGAGCCAGTTTGTTTTTACAATGTGACTTGTACAAGCTTAGGTTAGTACCATTGGTGCCCCACTAAGCCCGTCCTGGCCGGATAACCTTGCTCGGTGGTTCGTGAACAGCGTTAAAATACACGTACTATTCTAGGAGGTCGAAGCTGCTCAGGCTGAGCTGTTATTTCATACGCTTGCAGTTCGAAGTTTCCCTCGTTTGCTCTTGATTTTGCCTCTGGAGGAATTTGCAGCTCCCTGAAACTTCCAAACTTCAATTTCCTAAGGAATTGGTGGAAAAGTCAAGCACTCACGGATGTTCCCTTCCGTAGAGAATACGACGAACTTCCTCATAGTCCCTGCCTTTGAGACAACTCTTCAGCGCTACTTCGACACTGTCGAATTCTTCTTGACCGGACATCTTGGGCTCGACCTCTGAAAATGTGAATCAAACTGAGCTTTATCGCTGCATCCTCCTTAAAACAATTACGATCGAATCATATGAACAGGCTTTCGTTTTGCTTCCATGAATCAAAAACGACCCTAAAGGTGGATGAGAAGCCCACAAATCATGTTCGACACAATTGATGAAGGATAGAGTTGCTTTTCGGTTTCGATTTTCTCGAAGGAGGCAGAGGCTAGTGTCCGTATCGAAGCTTGCCTCAAAAATTAGGTCTTTGCCACGAAATATCCCCCAGTAATGATTCTGCATCCACCAGAGAAGCCCACATCACAAAGCACTCAAGTGGATTTCCTTCTGGACACATTCAGTAGAAGAGCATTCATCGACGCGTCGGTGAAGGGACATCATTTACAAAAACAACGACGTATGCTCATGAAAATGCGAATGTGAATGTTAAAAAAAACTAGCGGGTTAGAAAAGAGAAAAGGATGAGATAACTGCTAGAGCAGAACATTAGGAAAATTGAAACCTTGTCTCTTAAGTTCGTTGTA
>MU913231.1:19488-39943 GCA_036418165.1 Cooperia oncophora | reverse complement strand
GGATCGACAAGACGCACAGGATCGATACGTCTAGCACGAAAGAATATTGTGCTCTTAGCAGAAGCTGGATGGCGCCTTTTCCAAGAAAGGTACGCTTACAGCGCCCTATCAAGCTGCAACATATTTCGGACGCCCACCGCGCCCGCCCACAAATGTCCGACCGATGCTGATGCTTGTATCGCTTCATTTGCGATGTACAGTGTGAAGCGAAGGGATTAATACGAAGTGGCTGCTATGCTGCATGAATATATAAGAACAATACCGTAGCGATTATTGGCACGATGCCAACGGGGAACTTGCTTTCTGCTTTCTGAGTCGTGTAGAACAAAGGCTTTTCAGTTTTTTGACGGTTTCACTTCGCTTTTCGCCATTTCCCCCTATCTAGCACCCTGCTACCATTTTAGACTGTGTACCAAATTATCGTGCCATTATGCCTTTAAGAATTCCTCAACGCTACACAGAGGCCGGGAAGGGGGAATTTGCTTTCATACGAACCCATAGTGGAGGTGGTTTCCCAGCGATATGGAGTACCGTAGTCTTTTGCATGCACGATCGGACCTATCTCCATATTTAGAATTGTATCTGCTGCTTTGAATTTTTAGTGGGGAATGGTTGCTCGCGGGAGGGAGTATGGGTACATAGCAAAACAATCGCAATGTGCTGCACCAGTGGGCGTGGTGAGCGTCGCCGCGCCAAGCAGACGAGTTTTCCTGTCTGAACGCTTGAATATGAGTGTCAGAGGAATGAGAAAGTTCTATATTGCACACCATGGAGTCTTGCCTTTGATTGATTTGTATGAGTTTCACTGCTCTAATCGACAAAGTGATGAACATCAAGAACTTGCCGCGCATGGCCGCACCGCCGCGCGCGGCAATGCGGCTTTCGAATGATATTTCATTCTTGCTTGTTTTAATGAGTACCGTAATTGTCGCAGAAATTTCCACTCAGCCCGACTGGTTCCGTTCACTTTTGACCCTCTTTGACGGAGTCCGCTAAAACTTTCAAAATATGCAGTTGGTAAATTCGAATTCCGTAGTGACTAATGGAACAGGGTTCAAATCCTCGGTTTCTTCCTTCATCGTTGTCATTTTCAGGTCTCCGGCACGGCCATTCGCCCTACAGGAATCTCTCGCTGTGCAGTATGTGAAGTTCCCACCCAAATCATCGCGGTTCATTCTCAAGATACTGTAGTGCCTTCATGCCCAGCCGGCTGGAGAGGACTATGGACTGGTTATTCATTCGTGATGGTAAATCAAAAGGAAAAATTATCCTCAGTTTTGCCTTCAACACACATGGCTAATGCGTGACACTTGCAGCATACGGCAGCTGGCGCTGAAGGAACAGGGCAATCTCTACAGTCACCTGGTTCTTGTTTGGAAGAGTTCCGAGCAGTACCGTTCATTGAATGTCACGGACGAGGCACATGCAACCACTACGCCACGAACCACGGTTTCTGGCTTGCTATTGTCGACAGTGTAAGGACGAAGTTTTGTGGTTGAGACTCCCCCTAGACCCTTACCACGAAGATGTGGAGGGCGTGGCTGCGTACCTCATACCTCACACCTCACTTAGTCCTGGCTTAAGCTGTGGTTTGGTGGAATATTTCCATTTAAGGTAACTGTCATCTTGTCCTGTGCTGGACAAGACATTATTACAGTTGCCCCAAAACGAAAAGTTCACGTCAAAGGCACATCAGCCGCCACCTCCATGTGAAGTACGCAACCACGCCCACTCCATCTCTGGGATACAAAGTGTAGCTTACTGCATAGCAGTGGGAAATCAGAAAACTTTCAGGACAAGCAGTTCCGTAAGCCGATGTCACAAACGCTCAAAGCGGGCGGCTTGAAGGATCGCGTGTCGCGCTGCCAAGTTTGTCTGAAGAATCGATAATCGATCGCCTATCCAGCTTTATTTATCGATTATTAGACATACTTAACACTTATTGCCAATATAATTTTCTTTTTTATCCACATTGTTCTTAGCTGCTTTCTCATCTCATATCACTAGCCTTCTCATACTGCCTTCTGAATAACTCATCCGTGGTGCTTCAAGTATTTCATGTGTCTAGAAGTTATTATAACTTTATTACATTTAATAGCTCTAATAATTACTGCCATGTGAACTCTGCCAATTTGCAGTACAAGTAAAAATGAGAGTTTATTTGCTACGGACCAGATGCTCTTTGTGGTGAAAAGAAATTATGTTCATGACGATTGTTATTGTTTTTGCCATAGATGTTCATCTGGGAAACAACTCAAGTCTCCGCGTCTCATCATTTAAATTTGCATTTTTTTTGCAGCAGCGGCTGGGGTTCCGTTCACACCTAATGGCACTGGAGAGCAGGGGAATAGGGGCTAGGAGGAAACGATCTTTAGAACCACGCGACGTCGCGTGCGCGGCAACCTGCAAACACCGTGGGCTGGCGATGAACTCGTTGAGTAATTGAATTGGATTGTGTCCGCTCCAGTTTTCGGCCACGCTCTTCACTCTAGCGAGAACTAGATCGTCATGACAGTTAGATTTTGTTTTATATACATAACAAGGGTGACTATGTAGCAATTATGGTGCAGAGAAACCTGCACAGATTCTGCTCGCGAGTCAGTCTAGCTTACCTGATGATCCCTAATCATTTGACAGTCACAATGCTTTCTGGACAGCATACTCTCATAGACTCTAATCATTGTCGTTCTGCTGAGGTACGAGTCTGGCCTCTTGAGGAAAAAAAACAGCGGCCAAATGTCACTGTCGCGAAAGCGAAACCATCGCGAGCGCGCGCTGATCATAACCATACGGTGTTTGCAATTATCGCGCGCGTGGTTCTACCGTAACATCCCTAGCGCAAGGTGTGAAGCCGGCGCAACGCAATGCCTGCTCAGAGTGCTGGCTGTATTGCTAGGGGTGCTAACCCTACACGTCTTGGGGATTTAGCCACTCGCGTTTGAAGGCAAGTTCAGCGCCTTCTTTAGACATGTTGTCCTGCGCACAAACATTGAGGATGTACTATTAGGCTGGGTAGGGAGGAAGACATCTCGTCAAAATACTCTACAATTATCTGAAGAGCTGTGACTGACAATGTGAGCAGTGGTATCCAAGCCACTACTGTCCTCACCATTAGCAATAGTACCATTCATTTGACTCTTACTTCTACTTTTTTTGCAATATAGACAACAACTGCGTCTCACACTGTAGGCTCCGACTCTCGTACATCTTCCTCACATTTCTTCTACCACCCTGACAGGAGCGTGAGGGGTGCCATGTCAATATGAAGGAGCTCCCTAATGATTCCCACAATCATCGAACATCTTCCACGACAACACTGCCTCAAAACGGGAACCTGCTGTTGTGAAGACGAAGCGGGGTCTGGATGTTCATAGCATCTTAGGTTGAGGGAGCTGCGAGATCTGAAGCATCGTCAATCAGATTGAAAAACCTGTCCCCACAGTATGCCTCCAATATAATACCACAGCTCACACCCTCCAAAAAGGTTGAGCAGAACCTTATGCAATCAAAGTAGATGGCTCCCCTTTGCATCGGTTCAGCACGGATATCCTCTTTCAGCTAGTCGTTTCCCAAAGTAACCCGTGAGATGGACACAGAGGGGCGTCTTAGTAAGTTTTCCGGCTTTCCCGTTTTCGAGCGTATCGACTTTCTATTTGCCGATTCTTCTGGCAGGTGTGACCAGTATTTCACAGACCGACTCCACTTCACTACATATGTGTGGGTGCCAAACATCACATAACAGTTCCTCGGAACGGCGCGCATCATATAGTGTACTTCGCTGCGGACGGTTGGGCGTGTCAGTGCGTTTGGCGCGGTGCCAAACTCGTTCTACACCAGTTGTTGAAGCGGGCAAGTGACAATACTGTATCATATCCTTCGTATTACTCGTTTTCTACCACTTTTTGTCGCATGCGCGCTTCAACAAGAAGGCAGAGAACGGCTTTGACGGGGTGACACACTCATACTGGCTGACACGCCCAACCGTCCGCAGCGAACTAGAGTGCATATGTATAGTTTCGCTGCGGACGGTTGGGCGTGTCAGGCGGGATGAGTTTGGCGCGGTGCCAAACCCGTTCTCCACCAGTTGTTAAAGCGAGCAAGTGATATGACTGTATCATATCGTTCGTATTACTTTTCTACCACTTTTTGTCGTGCGCGCTTCAACAAGAAGGCAGAGAACGGCTTTGACGGGGTGACACACTCATACTGCCTGACACGCCCAACCGTCCGCAGCGAACTAGAGTGTACAAACAGACGTCTCTTCACCACACCTAGTTGTTGCAGTTTTTTTGTTTTTGTAAGAAGTGAGCAACATCAGAAGGCGAGCAGTTCTGAAACCAGCGGACAACTCGTTGTCAGACCAAATCTTTTTGAGCCGATACGACTACATATCTCAGCACTTTCTTCCTTATGGCTTGATATGGGAGCTATGCAAAGCGGACACTAGTAACGGCTAGTTGTCATTACACCACTTCCGCGCTACCGTATCCCACGCCTAGTAATAATCATTTTCTAGTGTCCCCATCGACAATCAGGTGCTAACGTATGGCCGCGTTCATACATGATGCAGAAATGCAGAACCACGGAATGTGCAGAACTGCGGAATTTGCAGACCTGCGGAATTGGGAGAACCGCGGAACTTGCAGAAAAAAATGTCTATCGATTTCAAAAACCGTGGAATATGCAGAAGTGCGGAATTTGCAGAAATGCCGATGGACCGATCGATCCCTATCGCTTCTTTGTCCGTCATTTCTGCATTTCTGCAAATTCCGCGGAACCTCATGTTGACGCGGATATAACACCGTCCTAGCTATATTTGAAAGCTTAAGCAGTTAACGCTGAAAAGTGCGAAGAAACAGTTGTAGGATGGAAGATTTTGCCTAAACTACCAACGATTGTTGCCTTTTTGATGTTGACCGTTATTCTTGACTACAAAAGATCAAACATTTGTTGTTCTCAGCTTCTGTGGGATTTCTCAGCAAGTATTCGGTGAATCTTGTTTGTTTATTCTAATTTTGCTGCTAGATTAGCGCTCTAAGTATGTCAATGAGTGAAGAGCCGATGAGTCATCACTCGCCGCGAGACGCGTGCCCCCCCCCCCCGAACTGACCGTTAGCCGACATCATTCTGCCTATTAGTCGTTTTCTCCTTGTTTTTTTTGTTTTTTTTTTGTTTTTGCTATGGTCTTAGGCGTTCCGCACTTCTTGTTGTTGAGTTTACTTCCATTTTTCGTCGATTGTGTAACTATACGACCATAGCAAAACAAAAAAAAACAAGGGTACGACTACTAAGAGAATGATTGTCGATGGGGACTCTAATAAATGATTATTACTAGGCGTGGGATACGGTAGCGCGGAAGTCGTGTAATGACAACTAGCCGCTACTGGTGTCCGCTTTGCATAGCTCTTGATATGGAGGCATCTTGTTACACAAATCTGAGAATCGGATATGTAGAGCATCCGCAAAGAAATCATCTCCGAACTACCAGTATTTTTGAAGAAACACCAAAACGCAAAAACGTGCAATAGAGAAACAAAAAAGACGAGGAGTTACGGTCATTCTCGGATTCCGTGAATGCGGCAAGTCGAAAGCTTTTGCGACGCTTCTTCTTTGGAAAACGCAGCGATGTTTCTTATTGCATTTTACACAATCAAGCCTTATATTCAGGAATGGTGGACCCTATTGGTGGGCTGGAGGCGTTGTGGAACTGGAGCGGGAATTCGGCCGATTCTGTAGATGTCAAACCACTTGCAAATTACAGGTATCTATCATAGTCGTTTGCAAAGGTACATGGATACTATGAACAGTTTCCTAACAAAAAAGAATCAGAGGCTCTAACATAACTGGGGGCGCGGGAGTCCTTCGTCCGCGATCGGTTTCTTTCCTCAAAAAGGCTAAGGCTTAGACGCACACGACCGGAGTCGCCGTGGGATACCCTCGAAAAGAAGAGACAGTTTCCATTAACCCAAATTAGAAGAAACCTAAAGCATGGAAAACAAGGTGACGTGGTTTTTTTTCGTAATTGGCTTCATACAAACATCCTGATTAGGGAAAGGATACGAAGGCGCTGGCAAGTGATTTCCCTCCCTCCCCTCTCCCGCCCCCCCCCCCCACCCAAGCTGCACTAGCGTGAAATTAATTGTATCAGAGGAACGTTACAACAAAAATTGTGGGGTAAACACAATTGAATGGTCGAAAGC
This sequence comes from Cooperia oncophora, assembly GCA_036418165.1. Classification (NCBI taxonomy): domain Eukaryota; kingdom Metazoa; phylum Nematoda; class Chromadorea; order Rhabditida; family Trichostrongylidae; genus Cooperia; species Cooperia oncophora. The sequence goes on along the minus strand of MU913231.1, from coordinate 33,743 downwards.
GTAGGCCGCGTTCATAGCTTGCGTTCGTGAAGAAATGCAGAAATGCGGAAAATGCAGAAGTGCGGAAAGTGCAGAAGTGCGGAATCTGCAGAAAAGCAATAGATACTTATCGACTTGAAGAAATGCAGAAATGCCGAAACTGCAGAAGTGCGGAAAGTGCAGAAATGACGGAAAGCATTTTATACCTATCGATTTGAAGAAATGCAGAAATGCCGAAAGTGAAGAAATGCGGAATCTGCAGAAATGCCGAAAGTGAAGAAGTGCGGAATCTGCAGAAATGCCGAAAGTGCGGAAAATCGATACGTATCGTTGCTTTTCTGCAGATTCCGCACTTCTGCACTTTCCGCAATTCTGCATTTCTTCTTTTTCTTCTATGACGGCCTTACCTTCACCTTTCTATTTAGTGGTATACCCTTGTTTAAAAAGTCACATACTTCTGTGCTGCGGTTTTCCCGGAATGATGAACGCTGCACTGCGCTTAAATCGGAACTGCTGTTTTTCGCAATGTTTAAGGAAACTACGTCGTTTGAGAGGATTCTGACCTTGTTTTCCTTTAACAGCGCTTGCTTTCCTGCTTTTGTTATAAGAACTATTGGCATGCCCCCTACCCCTATTTGATCGATACCTGTACTTTCCTAGTCGAGGAACACGCTAGCGTAGGCTGGCGTCGAAACACTGACGCAAAGTATGAACGCACTCTCAGATGCATACGCAGTTGGAGAGCTTGCAGTATTGGGAGAGGTCTTAATTAGTACCATGGACGCATCCTGACACAGCACTGAGCACTTCTCAAGGCTATACCTCATTTCCAGTGTCGTAGGTATCAGTAGAGACAAATATACAATTGGATTACAGGTTTTGAAGTCGTAATTACTGCATTTTGCTGAACTGTTTTCATTCAGTTTTCAGAGACAAGCTTGCTGAAGGTAAACCAGAGACGATGATATGCCATGATATGAAAGGTGGATATTTGGAAGAAGAAAGGTGAGAGTTATTTCGACGCAAACGTAACTCGAACGCTTACTTGTTCTTCGAAAGAAAGCAGGGTCTTATTAAAGGTGCATAATGTTTGCAGTGAGGATGGGATCATCATCTCAGAAGAAACGCCGAGCCCTTATGTCTTTCTCAATTGGTGGAATATCGACATATTCTGCTACTTCTCACATAATTTTGTTACGATTCCACCCATAGCCTATATCAATATTGCTCACGCTCATGGTTGGTGTGCCTGTTTCTTTTGATAATCACCCTTTCCTTCTAGAAGAGCTGCGACTGAGTTCTCATTTGATTCCTGGTATATTCGGACCATTCCTAATCAGACAAAGGAAATCGAATCTGACAGTACTTGTCAGAACATGTTTCCTATATCCTTCTATATGCCGAAAGGGTTCGCGATTGTGAGTCGGAAAACCCTCTGTAGTTATGTAAGACTGATCCGCTAAACTCTGGGCTGCAGGTAAGAGCTGTGGAATTAAGACCTTAGCGGTACATCTGTACAGGCCAGTAACGCACATCAGACCCGCCTCTCCAGGCATTGACAAACAAGCGAAAAAGCGCAGTGTCTGTTACCCTCATTCCTGTGGCGTCTGCGTCCGCCTGAATTCTCGTGCCGGCGTCAGCACTTTTTTGGGGCGTTTGATAGTTGAACAATCGAACTCGACTGTAAAAGAGTCTCTTGACTATCTCTCTCACCGAAGAAAGCTTGAAAGTGTGCGGAACAATCAAATCTTTCAAAATCGAAAAGACTGTAGCTGAAATTCAGCTGGTGCAAATTTTCAAGGTTTTTACCATTTACGTTGAGAAGGTCTCTGCAGTTTTTAGAAACAAATGTGAAGCCCGATCTCTCTTTTGAATTTTGGAGTCATTTGTAAGTTTGGGATATTCTTTGCAATCCCTAAAAGCAAAAGCCATAGGTGAACCGAGAGAGAGAAAGCAATCTAGGGTGATGGTGATGTTCGGCTTAGGGGGTGGGAGGAAGGTCAGCGAATTTGGAATTTTGCTAGTTCCTGTTGCTAGTTCTGCGCTCAATTACACATTTCAGCTTAATAAGACCTGTGAACTCCTGTGAAATATAAACGAAGCTCATTCTGTTGCATAGCTTTACGGAGTTTTCAGGTCTCCGCAAGAGTTATCAGCAGTGCTTCAGAGGAAACAGTAGCACGACCCCACCAAGCCGAAGGCGCTCAGTCAAGGATTAATAGGATAATACACCCATGTTTAGGCTGCCTAGCATTGGGAACTTTCATTACCGAATGGAAAGGCGGCGCCAAAATATGTGACCAAATCCTGGGATCAGAAGAAACTGTGGAGAAAACGGTGGATTGCCTTGTCTCGGTTGCCGTGCACTACAAATTTGACGGGTGGTTGATCAACATAGAAAACAGAATCCTGGTAAGCTGCAGTTATTCTTTGATAAAGACTGCACCAAATAAACCCATTCATAATCAATGCAGGCTAAACATATCGATAATCTTACACTTTTTCTACGACTCTTAACTGACCGGATGCGCGTAGCAGTTGGATTCTCGCGGGTTATTTGGTACGATTCTGTTACTGTGACGGGTATGCTGAAATGGCAAAATATGCTTAATGAATATAATAGGTACGATATAATGTGAATTTCCTCCTCTTCATCCAACTCTAAATATGGGTTCAGACTTCGTGACTGCAGCGCCTCGGTCGCGCATTCGACGCGATCGATGCGCATGCTTTCGACTGCGTCGATCGCGTTGAACGCGCGAAAGAAGCGCTGCCGTCGCGAAGTCTGAACGCTGCCTACTACCCTATTTTACTTTGCAAGGGAGTGGTACGAATGTTGTGACGGTATTTATTTGAACTATAATTGGAACGATGGGATGCTGCTGAGAAGCGCTGACTTTGGTGCCATCAACAGAATTTTCGTTGGAATTGACTGTTTCGCTAGAGGCTGTATTGGTAAGTCAGCCGTCTTGTGTTCCCCTTACTTGAAATAAGAAGAAATAACACTTATTTCTAGGAGGATGGGATTGCTACAGGTCATTTGCTAAAGCAAATTTGATGCGTATGTCGGTGGCGCTATTTGCTCCAGGATGGATTTGTGAACGATTTCCTCATGAAAATCCTATAGAACATGGATTGAGGTATGCTATTTCTCCGCACCGCTGTGATACCACATCATTTGGCATATTCTAAGGTTCTGGAACAAACTTCTTTTATACACACCTGCTCGACCCATCTTGGAGTTGCCCGTATCCACCAACTTCTGTGCAGGATTCACCAAAGATACAGAGGGGACGGTAAGTCACCAAACTGGTATTCAGTTTTAGCTATGTTAGAGACAAGCTGTGCACTCACCTCCGGGGACGGTCCTTTGATAATCAGGTGTCGTTTCCTGGATTTCACCCGTGCTATACTCAAAAGCATAAGGCACATCCTTAAAAGCATAAGGCACGAATTTGGACTTGTCCAGAGATAGTAGCAAGGGTGCTATATAGAAGAGAAAATGACGAAAAAAGTGAAAATAGGCATTCAAAAACTTGCTAAAAAATGTTTTCTCAGCGCAGCCTTCAACGAGCATTTTGGACGGCATTCAACCTATACGCACTTGCACGTATTTATCCTATACGTCTTGTCGATTTATCGTACCACTCACCCTTAATGAGGTGCAGCCCTTTGCGTCCGGTATGAAGCAGGTAGACGAATAACCGGAAGTGTAGGAGCAACGTAGCGCTTCTCTGGCGTATGGTCGGGAGTAAGGCGGCATGTGTAGCGCGGGTGGAGCCCCGGAAGGCGGGCACTGAGGCATTATCCATTCCGGGCCCGTGTTCTTATCACTTCTTTGGAAATGTGGAGAAAAGTGGCATGCACCCGACGGCTGGGACCCGTTTGACCACAAATCACCAACACTAGGGCCACGAGGTTAGGGTGGCAGTTTGTCTTTGAGTTAACTTAACAGGAGCGATCTTTTCCTTATGGAATTCAATAACCCGTAATTTTCAATCATATTACGTTCAAGAGATCTCTGTCGTGAGGTCAATAATCTAAACCTCACTTCGTTGCCAAATTAGAGCAACCTACGCCGACCAAAGATGGCGGTCTTTTGTTGCGTAAAGGCAGCTGTACTCGGTAGGTGCTTGGAAAACGTGCTGGACCATCTACCTTCTAGACTTACAATAATTTTTTCGGAGGCTTTTGTTCAAGCTTCCGAATTCCTCAAGTGTAGTGGATGCCATATAACAGCAAGAATAGAAGGGGATGTCACGATCATTGTCAACGACATGTTCAAGGTACACTCAAAGGAAAGGAGAGGACGTTTTCGTGACGATCAGCGAGCCTCATTACATTGCTTCGAAATACCTTAGATATATGTATAGACGACAAGATGGATTGTTTGTTGTGTAATATAACCATTGCAGAGATGTAAATATTTATTAAAAATAATTTATAAATCTGGCTGAAGCTCAATTCGTCGGATCCACGGCAAAGAACGGCTTTGAATCTCTATAAAGAATTTATTATGTGCAGCAATGAATCATAATTCACATGGACAACAAACCGAAACGTGGAAGCTTGTAAGGAGCATGGGTCTAGACGAAAAATAAAATGAGGGCATGAGGATAATTTCTACATTTCTATTCGCGACGGATCAAGGGGTGGTTAGGAGAAATGATTTGGCGCGGCGCCAAATCCGTTTTCCACCAGCTGTTAAAGCAAGCAAGCGACAAGACTGAATCATCTCGTTCGTGCCAGTCGTTTTTCATCAGTCGAAGCTTAGCCATTTCAAAAACAGGTTTGAGCCGCCGCAGGCTCATCATCTGAGATGTAGAATTCCTCCTTCGGTAAGGTGGATATGTACCGGTGAAGCTGTGACACTTCTACGTCTCCAAACGCGCCCATTTGTACATTTTCGCTCTTCGCCTAGCTTCCCTTACAATCATTTAGTGTTTCAATACGATCAAATACATTATTCCAACCTTGGTCTTTCCAGGTGTTCAAGTTTCTACTTGTCTTGAAAAAGGCACTTTGGTTCAGACCTGGAGTAACGATTTGGCCCAAACCTAGGTAATGAAACAGGGCAGAGGGGCGGATGAGGTGTAATAGCAACTGGCCTGATAAACTAGGGGTCAGGTAGCGAGGAACGAATAGTGGATCGACTCTTTCCTATGACAACCATTGGCACTACTTCAACTCTCGATCTTTGAAAACCGCTCAAATTCATACTTATGAGAATCACTTACACTGCAGAACACCGTCCCACACAAGACCAAATCTCTAATCAGAACCCTACTGAATTTGAAAATAATCAAGGAATAATAATAATTGTGCAAACGACTCACCTATTAAGCAGCGTATGACAAACTTGGCATACATTTGCGGGCCTTCGATTTGGCCCGCTTGGAACCGTATGTTGAACACAGGTTGAACAGAAGATTTTACAACAGTGCAGACACCTGAAGAATATGATATCTATCCAGTCATATATAGGGTGTAAAAATCAAAATGGGGGCAATTAAAATTACGAAGGTTTTAAATTTCGCTGAATAACTTTTTCTTTCCTTTCATTTTCTACTGAAACATGAATTTCATAGGATAGGGCACGCTATGGAGTAGGACATTGGGTAAGCGACCCCTTCGGCTTTGTAGGCACATCCACGTCTGCACTTCTTGAATCGATGCTTCTTAGTTTCACCGAGATTCTCACATAATTCTTTGATATTGTGATTAGAACGGCTTGTTCCTGAACGGAATGGATCGACTGATGATGCTAAACACAGTGACGATCCAAGACAGACGTTCAAGTGATAATATGCAGTGTTGGAATGTATAGAAACATCGATATGGCGTCGTGGGTGTTCCAACGATTCCGTGGAGGTCATTTGCGCGGTGTGCTATTCATACATAACCTTATCCTACAGGTCTTATGTTTCAGTGAAAACCTACAATTACAATAAGAAAGAAAAACTGTTTCGAGTTCTACTTGAAACGCGAGGTTTCTGACACCTTTTCAAAGCAACACACACAAGAAGGTTTCGAATTTTTGGACTTTTTCCACTCCAAGTTCATCCTCAACTACATCAAAGCAACACGCTTTAATCTAAGCACTTAAAAAGGAAAGTGAAGGTCTTGGCACTTCAAAACAATAAAGAATGAGTAAGAGCTAGAAAAATTACAACAGTACCTAGGTCGAGGCTTGACTTTCAGCACGGATGTACCACAACCTGAACAATTTTCCACATCTTCTTCCCATTGCCACCGAACTTCCTAAATGACAAATTAAACAACGAAAAAAGAGCGTGCTCAGAAAGAATGCTCAAATTCAAATCCAAGAGATCTTCCTTACTTGTTCTGACTGTCTAATCTTCTCAAGTTGAATTTGCAAACTTTGTGATAACTGTACAAAGTCCTTCTGGACGGCTTCAGAGGTATCTAGTTCACTTTGTAAGGAGGAACAACGAGCTTTATAGTTCTGGGCTGTCAGCTCTACGGCAGCACGCTCACTTTGGACCTGAAAATTCCAACAACTACAGTACGCCGACCATTAAAGGTTCAGCACTGATACAAATCAAAACTTGAGTAAATAGTACCGAAATAAATCCCTTCCCAATTTCTGGAGTGAACACTTTACTTCTAAAAAATAGAGACTAACCTGCTTCACTTGTGCCTCTAGTTCAGCCACAGTATTCTGAAGATCCCTGATTTGTCGTGAATGAGATTCATTAGACAGAACTACAGCATCAGCAGAAGAAAGCTAAACGTAAAGGGTAATCTTGCACTTGAAAACACGATAATATGAAGAATTATCAGGCACGGTAATTTAAAGAACGAAATGAAAAAATCACTTTACTAGCTGCAATCCCTAATTGTGTCTGGAGATGATTCACTTGGGCGAGGAGGTCTCGTTCCAAAGCAGCTTTGGCATTCCGCTCTTCATCGAGTTGTTCTCTAAATTTCACTCTTTACACGAACAGCTGAAAGAAAAATCTTTCACCAATGCATACGATATAAGTAGTCTGAAAATTTCACTAGCACATTATAAAGCACTCACCAGTACACCTTGTAACAAATGGAAGGGAATTCAGGAAAAAGCCATTTACCGCAAGTTTTACCGACAAGTGCTGGCAGTTCGAACCAGTAAAACTTGCAGTGATACTTGCTAGTACAAAAAGGGCTTTAACACGCTCACGCCAGCCTCGCAATCTAGTTACGGAATGGGACTAATCAGAACTTTCCTGTTTGAGCAAGATATGCACAAGAAAGTGAGAACTGGAAGCTTTTAGGATCTTGGAAGTTTCCAAGATCCTAAAAGCCAGGGAGAACTCCATTTTCAATAAATGGAATGAGCAAAAATAGATTCCTAGTTAGCCACGTTCCTGTTCTCGCACTACTCCTTTGCTTTCGCATCCCCCTTGATAGCTTTCTTTGATATCTCTCAGGGTCAATTTGCTAGACACAATTAGAAAAAAAGCACAAATAGAAAAGAAACTGTCGCACTTCAATAAAGCTATTTCGTCTCGCATGTCGTTTTGCTCATGTTGCCGTGCGGACTTCAATTCTATTAATTCCTCCCTCATCTGCAAACAAAGGAACTGCAATTGGTCTGCGCTCTGCGGGAGATCTATTGGTTCTGCCCTCATCTCTGCAGCTGTGGTCCTGTTTGTACCGAGCAGTTCCTGAATAGATCCTATCAAGGTGTAAAAACCGATATAATACGCTTCTTTGCTCTTTCTCGGCAGTACTAATCACGCCGACTAAGGGCTCAAACTTTTCAAAGGTACCAGGAACAATAAACAAGACAAGCTGGAGCCTTGCTAACAGTCCGACACGAAGGCGTTAAGAGAAAAAGTAACAAAACAGTAATGGCGAAATCATGCAAAACATAATGAGTTTCGTCTTCCAGGTAAGTGTTTGTACATCCTCCTGTTTCCTATTTGGAACTACTGCTGATTGGGCTCGCGCTAAGATTGGTGACCTTCTTTTTCTGAGGCTCCCCTATTGGATGTAATCAGCTGTTAGTTCCTGTCAGCCGCCGATAATGATCCCGTTCCGTCCCACCCCCTAACCAGTTCTCAAAACCGACGTCCCACGATTACTGCGACGGGCGCTATGAACTTCCTCATACACACGGGGACGCACACACAGGTACAGATACACTTAGCGAATTATAGAAGGGTTGTGCTGCTAGCGTAGTGTGAGATCATTCCCACATAGAGGCGCTCTTGTTGGTGAGACTGTAAGGAGTTTGAGCACTTAGTCAGCTACAGTGAGCACTTGATCAGCTACAGCTTTGACAAAAAGTACCTGGTATTTGGATGCGATTTGCTTCATGTCAGATTCGAATCCAGAACAAACGTGAGTGACATCTTGTATCTGCTCCGAACACTTTTCTATTCCTGCCTTGTGTTTTTCAACAAGTTCGTTTACCCGTTCTCTTGCAATTTTTACATTTAGCGGAAGACGCGCACACTCAACTCATGCATTGAAATGTGCATGCATAGCTGAATCGATGGATGACACTGTCCCAATCATCAGCTTTTATTAGGGCGAATCCGAAAAAACCACGCCACAACAAAGGAGACTTAGCAAACTAGATTGTGAACTGATCATTGTTTTTACGTGCTAGTGCCGAGCACGTAGTAATACAATGGTGAGTCCCAACTGGTAAAATTAAGAAGGCGGTATGTATGACAGGGGGAGAAATGTAGTCGTAACGAAAGACATTTTAGAGTCTCGCACATTGCAAAATCCTTCACCAAGTAATACGTGTTCTGAGGCGGATATGACGATCCCATTATACGATATGAACGACCTGAGATTCTCCACAACTTTATAAGAATACTTGGATCCATAGGCTCTATCGAAATGCATACAAACTCACAGACACCCCCCCCCCCTTTTTTGATTTTATCCAAGTATGGATCCGGAGCTAGTTGACATTCCAATTAGGAAAAAAGCACACAAAGTTGCCCTGACGCCCCAGTAAGACCCTGGCACTAGACGAGCACTCGGAGAAGCGAGATGACTAAGCAGACTAAGACAGTGGTCCTACACCGATTTAAACGCCCTTAATGTGGGGCGATTGGCCTGTCACGCCCTTGAAATGGTGAAGCCAATTCTACGGGGTGATAACGGCGGCAACGCCCCCGCCACTCAGGCTTCGTTCATACTTGGCGACAGCCATTTCAGCGCACGGCTGCGTTTTGAGCGATTAGGAAAGAACTGATAGAGATCTAGCGTACTGAGCGTACGCCTTCCAAAGACTGCGAAAAGTTCGAACCATCCGCGAAACGCTCAAGACCCTGACGTAGGCTCAAAACGCTAGATAGCTGCCTGTGGCTCTTAGTCACTCAAAAGACTGCCGTACGCTCAGTACTCTAACTCCATGTATGAACGCAGCCTCACAATGAAGCCGCGAAAGTGGAGCACAATTACGCGTGTTCAAGCCCTTACGGCATAATGCTAAGCAGAGAATGGCAACAAAGTTATGCGAGAAAGCTGAACCTCGTCATTTGTCTTCTCCGACTCTCAACCTGTACTTCCCTTTCGCGTTGCTCCAGTTCAACTTCATACCGATTCGGCTAGGACTTAGCATGCCCGAGAGTCTTCCTCCCGCGCTTCTCTTTCGTCTTTCCTAAAACTCTATAAAGTAAAAAAATAAGCATAAAAAAACATGAAATTAGTGCTACTGAGGAAAAACTACGAGATTTCAATGACAGAACTCAACTAAAACAAGCAATATTAGAAATACCGAACAAAGGGTGATTCTCCTCGTAAAGATGCATGCCAAGAATCAACCTTGTTGAAAAGGGACTTTCCCCTTACCCTACCACAATAAAATGAACTTGGATCTAGAGTTCAACAAGGAAAACAATACAATTACCTGAATCATGGTTAGATTAACTTCGTAATTCTGGCACATTTCACATGTGAGAGCAGAATTAGGAGATATTTGAGCGGATCGTGCCTCAGAACCTCCATTCTGAATGAAAGCATTATGAGATTTACACCACATATATCTGCACGCCTTTTTGGTTTCGTTTATCACTACACTTCCGAGAACCAGCCAAAAATAACTGTAATTTCCCTTGTGGTGTTCGCAGTCTTTTCATTAACACAGCATTTTTTCAGTGCTCATATAATAATCATCCTACTTTTTTTATAAACCAGGGTCACTGAATAAGATGCGATCCGGACGCCAATCGTTGTGGCGCTGGTACTGAGAGCCGTACTCGTGATCATGACATTAAGATTCCCATGGGGTTTTTGAAAAAAAATTGAAGTTCTTAGGTGGTAACAGGCTAAACTGACTAATATTTGCCCACAAACCTGTACTACTGCATCTTCAAGAAGAGCGTCATCGCCATCTGGCTTCACATCTGACGAAGCCTTCTTCCATTTCCTATCTGGAACCTAGACAATGGCATAGTTAGGGGGAAAAATAACTCCTTCAGAAGCAAGACACCGAAATTTGACCAGGTTTGAAACATTGAAGGATTCATTCACGAACTATGATGAAACGCAAGATAGTTTCAAATTACGATATTCATGGCCAGGCTTCTGCATGTGAGATCATCAAACGATGACGATGTGAATTACAGCGAAATGTAGTTGGCGGACAAAACGGAAAGGATAAGGACGTGACTCGGAAAAGCTCTACAAACAGCGAATGAAAACAATAAGAGAAAGGAGCTTTACATGAGGCTAGCCTCTACTGTTAAGAGCACGCTTCGAGACAGAAGCCACGACTGCCATTGTGTAGAGTGGGATCAAAATAGTAAGAGCGCGTTCCAGACTTCGCGATCGCGCGATCGCTGTGATCGCGCTACTGTGGGTGAAATTACACCGGGAGGGGGTCATGTTCGTTCATGTTTATTGTTCCTGTTCTTTTTTCCTTTTCCTTCTTTCTTCCTTTGTGTACATAACGCCCTCCTAATTTTAAGGAACGTTTCGAAATATCTTTGAGTTATTTATTATTTCCTATGTAAAATAGTACTAAATATACAATATGCTATACTGAATTTTGCATCTGAGTACGTTCAAGCGGAGTATTGAACATCTTGTTCCAAAAGTAAGACACGCAGAACTTTCAACAGGTTGTTTCTCTCCCTTCCCCCGATTTTGCCAGTCCTCCAGATATTCACTTTACTTTTGTCACATTGTGTTTGCTTTGTTTGTTCTGCCATCCTCCAGGTCTATACACAACCTTTCCTTTCGACGGTTTCTGCAAACGTCAGTATTGCGAATATGAACACGGCCTAAAAGACATCAAAAAAGGTCGAACTTACTTTTATATCGTTTTTGGAACTGCCTATTGGCAGGATACAGCATCGTGATGTGAGAAATGGTGATATCAGTACGACTCCCTTCCCAGAATTTGTTTGTTGAGTTGAGTTGAACATGAACGAACATGACCCCCTCCCGGTGTAATTTCACCCACAGTAGCGTGATCGCGCGATCGCGAAGTCTGAACGCGCTCTAAAGCGCTAAATAACTGAACAGCGAAGAAAAAACAGAAAAACGACCAAAAAAGCTTCACGGCTGTTCTTTAGGTTCATGGTTATTCATCTGCCTTCAGAAATGCTAGACGGACTTCATCGCTAGTAATTCCTAATCATATCTAGGAACTGATCTCTGTATCGGCTCCAGCCCAAGCCAATCAAGCTTTCCACCTATCGGAGAAGGTAAACTGGAACCGGATTCGCCTGGGAGCATAAAAACATAGATTTCTACATCAGCTGTCCCTCGGAAGTCATTGTATAGACCGAAACGCATTCTGTGAGCCACTACGATTATTAATGGAGTGCGTGCCGCATGCTAAAGAGGGATTGAGCAACGGCGGGGACTTCACCTTTCCGTCCTTTGTCATCTAGAACCCACTGTTGTGAGACAACACTTCATGTTCTAATCGGATGAAACAGCTGTTTTTCCTCTTTCTGATGAAAACAAGCATACTGGCAAGCAAATCTAGAAGTTCTATGTCGAAATTTCGGTGCAAAATTTGCACGAGCTGATCTTGCGACATCCAAGAACGCAACCAAGGCTTTGAGAATCCTGTTCAACAAGGGCAAAGCGTTCGTTACCTACAGATGGAAGGAAGCTGAGTGATATTTTCAGACAATCCTCTCATTACCAGACACCTTATCCAATCCTATCAAGATGTGAAATTGTTAGTAATTACGGTAAATTTAGAGTACTATCGATATGTACACTTTTTCACACTACTGCAGGAAAAGACGGTTCTCCAGAATAAAGCAGTGCGAAACGCTAGAAGATGAGGAAACAACAAGCTCTTTAGTGTTGCGTAATCTTAAGACAACGTGGCAGCCCGTCGCTTTTCTTCTGCTGGAAGGAATGAATAAGCAAGATACGAAATACCATCTTACCTTGGCTGTGTCGTGGTAAACACCCCTCATGCTAAAAGGCCTCTCTTCTTTCCCTCAAAGGTCAACCCGTGAGGAAAAGATGCTACGATAAGCGGTGTCTATCGCAGAACTGCGCCTTACATGTTCTGGTCGTAAAAAATGAGGACTGCGCTCTAGCACTCCAACCTTTGATCTTTGAAACATTATAGTAACTTATTAGAACGAATAATTGAATGGTAATCTGGTGTAAGTAGGGGATGATGGAATACTCCATTATCAGGGGTGGCAACAATCTTTCATGTAGAACTTCTGAACAGCAAGCAAATAAATAAATAACCAATGGAAATAGCAGCATTGCTTTTAGATGTGATGAAAAGGTTGAAAAAATAGCGAAAACACGATTGTAAACAATTCTATCGATGAACGCCAATCAACGGGAGGCTTATTGCCGAACTTTTCACGTTATGTTATCTTTCTCCACAAGCTTTCAGCGCACCCGAATTTGTGCCAAGTATCAACTTCCCACTCAGGTAGGGCTCATACCGAACCCTAAAGAGTCAGGAATCTAGAAAATCGGAGTATCTGCGAAAGGGAATGTATAGTCTAGTTCGTTGCTGACGAAGGGGCGTGCTAGGCGGACAAGGGACAAAACTATATCATACGGTTGTCTGACTCGTTGCCTACCAACTGCCCTCGCAAACCCGCTCCAGGGCAAAGAGCGGGTTTGGCGCCATGGCACAGTCATACTGCCTGCTCCATCATCCACAGCGAACTAGAGTGAAGCCACGTCAACTGAGCCCCAGTTAAGTTCAGCTGATACAGTTGTAGTACCTTTCGCGGATCTTGAGGTTCTTCACTATAGCAGGATATGACGTAGCCCCAAAGTAGCCACTTATTCATTAAGGACATCCGAGCGTTATTCGCATTACATTAGCACCAGTATAATACCTACTTTTTAGTAAAAACTTTCAGATGCTTCTACGCAAGAGAATTTATGATGACTGAAAATGAACCTGAAACCACAGAAAGGTCGTGAATAACCAGAACTCTCAGCACTTAGCACGAGACAACCCATAGCCTGGCAATCTGACAACTTCCACGTTCTTCAGAGGCTAAAAGCATTTCGGCATCTATAGACACGTCGACTGCCCAGTTACAGCTCCGGAACTGAACGTCAGGCGTAATGATAGACCCAACCAAGGAGCGTCTCACTCCAATCTCCATCAGAGGTAAGAAATTCATTAGTTACACGAATACAATGGATTGAGCGAAGAAGTAAGCCTCACTCACTCATTTGTGACCGCGTAACTGCGGAAATCCCACGATGTGGTAGAACTGAAGTGAGGGATGGTGCTGGAGGTACTTTAAGGCTTGGTTCATGACCAGCGTTGAGGGAGAATGTGAGAATCTGGCTGTGCTCGTACCTCGCGACACTGAGAATAGAAGAATCTGCGAACAAAGAATGCGTGGAAAAAAATACTGAATACGTATACGGATTGACCTATTCTCCAATTCTACGATTCGCCGTCTCCATTCCCCAGGTGATGAAATCCGTCTATACATATTCAAACTTTTTGCGCATTCCCCTACTCGCCGACCTTCCGATTCCCCAGATCGATACGTATTCCTTCCTCTTAGCGTATTAGGATCCGCGATCCATTATCGCAAGGTGTGAAAGCAGCCTAATAGTAATTGCCATCTCTCGGGTATCTTAGGAATGATGAAGGATCTCAGTTTTTCGACAGCACCACGCAAACGATGACGAATTACTTCATTTGTACCAAGTACTGCTTGCGAGCCTGACCGATCGCTTTCTACCTGATTCTTTTCGTTTTTTCAATCCCTTGATAAAGATGAATCGACGCTTCTAGGATTCTATGAAGAACGAAACTAGCGAAACCTCGAAATAAGTAATGA
>MU913230.1:0-22598 GCA_036418165.1 Cooperia oncophora | reverse complement strand
AGGCAGGGAAGAAGAAGTGGTCCTGATCTACAAAGAGGGAGGCTCACCCAGTTTTTTCCTTCGCAGTTTAACCACTCTTTAGTGCTCCTCACTAGTTGAAAAGTACAAATGACCTTTTTAACTTACTTCCAAATTTGGGGCTTCTCAAAATGGTATGTTTAGCAAACTTGCTTCCACATAATTTTTTGCTTGGGTTTTTTTCCTATTTCTTCATCTGCTTTCGTGGAAACCCCCTCCGATAATCGATTAAGAGATGGAACGGGATGTGTAGAAAGTTTTTTCGTTAATTTCCCGATAGCAGACAGGAAACAGCGGCAGAAAAGCCACCGACAACAGTATGGGAGCAAAAGCAGAAGGAACGGTTCAATTGCCAAATCTCAAGAAATAGTTCACTTCTATTACCGGCTCTATTTTTAATTGGAGCCAATTTTACCAGAGAACAAAATCCGTACACATCATTTCACTGTGAGGCATGAAACAATCTACCAAAACAAAAATCTAGAAATGAAATAAAGCAGAAATTTAGCTTTTGAAAATTTATTTTCGTCTGTAGACTGTAGAGTGTGCAGTTTGGGAGTACGCAATTATGCGTCGTTGAGCGTTTCGAATCATGCCGGCGTTTCGCGCGTCTCATTTTCATTGTTAGATGTGGTTTAAATCATTTATTTGTCCTTACATAGTTCCTAATCATTCTCAAGTTTTAGGCAAGATGATGTCCGGTAGGAAAGTTCAGAAGGTGATGGTGCAGCCCATTAACCTTATTTTCCGGTGAGCAAAATGTTATTCTGTTTTCAAACATGTTTCATTGGAGTCGTTGCGTTGCATATTTTGCTTATTCCTGTTGTAGATATCTTCAAAATCGAACAAGGATCCAAATTTGGCTGTACGAAGATGTCTCTCATCGCATTGAAGGTTACATTGTCGGTAAGCTTTTTCTGAATGCTGCCTTTTTTCCTTCCCACTGTCGAGCAGCATTACTTAATGGAGTGGTTTAATCGCCGCTAAGGCTACTTTTTTCGACTCTGAGATTCGAAGAGCCACGGAATCAGGACTCAGAGAATCTGGGAAAAGAAAGAGGGTGCTGATGTAGTTAGATGCGATAATTGGCGCAACGCACCCAAGGCCCTCAGGACTATTAGGGCTGTTTTCACATCACAAATGGTCACTAAAAAAGCGCTCTATTAAAGCGGATGAGTAGAGGAGTTTCCTAGTCTCAGTCATTGCACCAAGTACGAGCCAGAATTCTCATCCCTTGAGCTCGCCATCATTCGTTGCGCCATCTGCAACTGAAACACTGCGCACTAATCACTATTTCACTCCAGGATCTTGGAACTTTTTTGCGATATTTCCTTTTGAAGTATTCTGTAATCATCAATGCAATTTCTATTTCTGCCCATAACATTTTTCATCGAATTCAATTGTAGTCGGGGGCTCCTTATGAAGAATTATATACCCATTTTAGCGCTGGCGTTATGCTCACGCAGATAATGTAATATCAATATTCGTTATCAGAAACACTCTGAATACCTCAGGGTCAAGTTCGCAAGTTACCCTGCGTAACAATAACTAGCGATTATAATTCGACCACTGGATGCCCTCAAATACTGTCCCACTAGTTGTGCCACATACCGTCCGCCCCAAAAATGGATCTTTATGCCATTGATCAAAACCACGAAAACACAATAATCAAACTTTCACAGAACTGCATTTTCCCCCACTTCGAATCTTATTAACTACTAAACACATCAAGTTGTTAAAGAACACGAATGCATGGGAATGGAAGCCAATGTTAAAAATCCCGTGCTAACTTCCAACTAACTTATCGCGCAAATGCGCACTAACGCAGAATAGGTGCATCTGTAACAGAAGTTAGAGAAACTCGAAATATTTGGCATAGATTGTAACTCGCTTAGTGAAACGGAGATGCGTACCCTGTCTTTTTGCTGGTCAACTGCAGGATGGAACAAACACCTTTGTCCACGAAAACATAGTATTCTGCTTACTTGCGCTTTGCTATTGACAAACTGCCCTTTTACGCCGCTATTCGCGTTCGAATTGTCTAACCCGCCACCACACGCTTTCGGTGCGAAAGTTCGCTATCTAAAGCCTACCATCAGCGCTTCTTACCCTCTCCAACATACGCTTGTACTGCTTCGTACGCTGAAGCACTCACAGTTTAACGATGGTGAAGCCTTTTGCCAGAACTCACATTCTATGTCGCAATAACATTCGGAACCGCTATCTGCCGTAAAAACACGCTGTATCATCAACAAATTACAGCTTCAAAATGTAAAACCTTCGGCCTCGCGATTGCCGATATCTAACGATATCTGGGGAAACGGCTAACTCAAATCAAATGGGGAGTGCCGGTAAAGGCTACGCATATAAACCGTAAACTGGAGACGAGTAAACTTCCTATGTGGGCACACGGATTAGCCACATGGCCCAGGCAAGCGTAGCCGGTTCGACTCCCTTAAGTATGAAAAGCTTACGTTGCTAGCGTTGCGAAGGACTACGTTTTTTCTTGACTGGCTACCTGATTAATGCAGCATAGGGCCCGTTCGTACTTTGCGAGTGAGGAGATTCGGCGATTCGAGAAATCGCGCGGCGAGGAAAGTATAGGTACCGCTTTGACGACTGGGGAGGATCGGCGATCCGGCATCTTGAGTGACTCGGCGTTACGGCGATTTGGCGCTAAACGAGTGGATGGGTATCGATCGGCACCGGTCGCTAGATTCGGCGATCTCATCCACTCCTTTGGCGCGAAACGCTGATTCGCCTAAACGGTGAATTGCCAATACTCCTCAATCGATACCTATAGTATGGTCGTCGCGCAGTCTCGAGTTGCCGAACCTCCTCAGTTGCAAAGTTTGAACTTGGTCTAAAAATTTTGTAACAGCCTCTTACATAGCTTTTATTCAGGCTTCGATGAGTACATGAACGTTGTTCTGGATGAAGCTGAGGAGCTGAACGTGAAGACGCAAAGTCGCAACAAACTTGGACGTATCTTGCTCAAAGGCGACAATATCACTATGATTCATGCTGTTACTGTTTAGGCGTTATGTACTTGCCTGGTTGATTGGTGTGCTCGTTACCTACAAGTAATTTTGTGTTATTTTCGGATCTCGTTTCCGTGTTTACATTTTGGTTTCTTGATTATGATTGTTAAAGTTGTAACGCTGGAATGAATTGTTAGAGAGCTGCTCTGTGTGTATCATTCAAATGGTGAGTACCAAGTCAGCCGCCGTGCCTACACACATTATTCTTTTTTGTTAAAAAATGATTTTACCAGTCAAATAGGGATGCTCCTTGTCGTGACACTACTCGCTCTCTCCTACAATGTATTGAGCATTCTGAATACTGGAGTACAACTTCGGATAGAGGAGTTTTTTGATACTCCCGGACACACCAACAATTGGGCTGTGAGTACTAGATCTAGAACCGTAAGTAGTAGTGCATCACCTGCCAGAGTTTATAAACATTAAGGTTCTCGTGTGTACCTCTCGGTTTTGGTTCAACTATCGCCATGTTTCCAATGTATTAGCTCTTTACCACACCGTCAAACGGTTGGGTATACCAGAAGGTGAATCTATACTGCGGTTTCCGTCTTTTATGAGTAATAGCATCTTCTAAATTAGGGCAATTCAACTATTACTACCTCAGTCTCCCGAATTCAGGCCAGCTTTTCACCAGCTTTTTTTGCGAAGGCCATATTTGGCCGAATATTCGTTTCCGAGGGTAGCTTGACCTGAATACGAATATCACATTCACTTGGTCTGAAACTGCTTGGCTCCGTACCACAGGCACCAGCGCCGAAATACCCTGAATCACCAGAATCGCTAAAAACTTTGTCTCCTAGGTGTAGTTTGGATGCTCCCGTACATGAATATCACATCTGATCGGTGCGAAAACGCCTGACACCTGCGCCAAAAACGCTAGCGCCAAAATATCCCAATTCACATTTGCCGAAAACTTGAATAGGGAGGGGGGGGGTAATTCGACATCTTGATTACGAGTATGGCATTCACTCTTGGCGCCGGCGCTAATGGATCATCTGCGATCTCTGTTAAGGCATTGTTCACAGTCTGCGGTCCAGCGTTTCTCTGGAACGCGGCGGTTCGGCGAAAAGCTTTCGATACGTATCGACTGGCGGTTGGGCGAAAGGGTTTTGATACGAATCGACGGGCGTTTCGCCAAACCGCGACGTTTTTCGCCTTCGACGAAACGCTAGCTCGATCGCCGTGGCGTTTTTCGCCAGCGAAATCGATACACATCTATTGCTTTTCGCCCAACCGCCGAACCGCGGCGGTTCGGCGAAACTAGCGGTTGGCGATTCTCCGATCGATGACTATTTTTTGCTTTTCTCCCAACCGCCGTTTCGTCAGGGTCGCAGACTGTGAACAATGCATAAAGCTTGTTATGAAATAACCCTATCAAAGCGTGTGACGCCAGTGTCGCCTAATGGCCCCACTGCAAAAATGAATGTCATGTATACGATCAGGGCAGCGAATTACAATGTAGAGCAATGTATACACTTTTTCGAGTTTTTGGGGTAGTAATAGTTGAATAGCAACTAAATTAGACATGAGGTGGCGGCCTGTTTTGAAATGTTGCTTTCAGTAATATCATCCTGATGCTAGCCGAAGATGTTCCTTGCAACCCGAGGAATCCCCGTCCAGGTGAATCGACTTTACTCTTTTTTTCTCATGCCTCAAAACATTATATTCTTCTTATTCCAGCGAGTGTGGTTTTTTTTGATGACTGTTTATAGTTGTCTTTAGCGGAATCGAGAAATATCTTTAAACAGTTTATTGTGAATGGAAAACCAAGACTCGATAGATTTTGAACATGGTGAAGTATGAATGCTTGATTGTTAGCATCACATTGGCCCCGCTGATTTTACCCGTCAATTCGTTTTCGTCGACTTTCCACGTGAATTGTGTTTTTCCAACGTTGAATCAACTGATGATCATGGTATAAGTGTCGCTCGGTGCGCGATTGTTCACCACCCGTCTTTTGAGTGGGGTTGTAGTCGACTTGCTCCGTCGTGTACATATCGACTTCTGCGACATTGCACTCTGAATATTATATTATATCTACTAAGTTCTCTGCCTTTTGGATGGGAAGGCGAGATAGCGTCGCATGGGAACGACCGCATAGTGTTCAAATCAGCAGGTCTTGCAGGGAGCTACAGTCATGACCTCTGCAATCGATAGGGCGTGTGACGGGGGCGTGGCTAGGAGCGCAGCCATGACAGAGTTCCGCCAATTGTAGCAGGCTCAGGAAGGCATCCTGGTGTCAGAGCGGCGTTTTTCCGCCAGTGATGGTATCCTGAGTCCGCTGGATGATTTGGTGGGGATCTGCCTCGGCTGCGCTCCTAGCCACGCCCGTCACACGCGCTATCGTTGTAAGGGGTCAGTTCTATAAATATTAGACATGCACACTTATTGACGTTCTTTAACGGCTATGAACCACGAAAAACCTAGCGACGCATGCGCACTTCTTTCATATAATGAGATTCTGTTCAAAGTAGAAACATCCGTATTACACCATTATCGATCGCTTTTCTCCACTGTTGTTAAAATAATTGGATGCGGTTTCGGAGCCGTCCAGTAAATGACATTCTAAAGTGGGATTGTTCAATAAGAATTGTGTCGTGAACATGAGGTAATCTGGGGACAGACTTACCTCTAGCCAGGCACTTTCTATGTATAGAAGACTCGTGAATCCCTTTTCCTTACCACGCGTATGTGCATATGTGCATTTAACAAGTTTGAAACCCTCATTAATTTCTCGGGTATTAACTTAATTTCTAGGAAGGTATCAAGTGTCTGCAGGGATTCTATAAGCCACTGGGCGAATGGTTTGGTTTATTTTTATGTATTGATTATGATTTTGCTAGGTGGGAGAGGAAACTGGTTCAAGCCGCCGTCAGAAGTTACCCAATGCCCCTCCCCACCCATCAGTCATTTACCCTGCTCTTGACCCACAACACACTGTGTTGTATTATCCCTACTTTAAGGGTGTTATGCAACACCACGAATATGTGTCTTCCTGGAAAAAGAGGTTTTTTTCGGGAGCGTTCCCTGAAAAAAAAAAACTCAATTTCTCGCTTACCTTGAGAGTTGCAAGTTTTGGTATACGGTACTCGATAGCAACATGTTTTCCAAATGCTATTGTGAATGTGACTGTTTCCCAAAGTGGTCGAAGTTTCTCGGCTTGTAGTGGTCCCAGAGGCGCAAGCATCAAATGGGCGCATCCAAGTCTTCGTGAGATGTGCTCTTTCTGAATATTTCGCTTTCACTGGTACTCACCACGTAATTTTTCACATTACTGAATCATTTTAATTGAACTTATCGCACAGTAATTAACCCAAATTATCTTTGGGCTTGCGGTTTTCCCTTTTCATAGAGACGGACAAAAAAATCGTACTTTGTCGCGCCGTCACCGTCGTGCGGCGATTTGCGACGAGAAGCGGAATTCTTCCGGATTCTGGCGGAGAAGAGATCCCATTAGGGGCAATATCGAGTTTCCCATCCCTTTGACACTCATATGCGAGCGGCCAGGCAGGACAATCTCGTCCGTAGGGCGCGGTCTCGCTCGCCCCACCCACCAGCGCGGCACATTACGATTGTTTCGTTACCCCCTTTTTTTCTTGCTCCCAAGATGAGAAGTTTTCCTTGGTTCACATTCGTCCCTTCTCACCTACCAGCACTGTCTTTCCTTCGCACGTACCAGCAGCGTCTAAAAAAGAGGAGAAATCGAGGGGAAGTTACTCATAAACTCGTAATGTTCCGTAGCTTTCAAACTAGTGCGCTATTGGTGTTTGCGTGAAGATTTAGGGTGTTAAGAAAATTGGAGGAAGAAGTATGACTATTTATGCTCTGGGAGACTAAGCAGCGGCAACTCTGGTCGTTTGCGTTTTGCTGAGCCTGAACTTTGATTTTTGGAAGAGACAAAGGCGCATGGCTTCCTTCTCCCCGACCCCGAACCACATTAACCCCAAATTTAGGTTTGGCTTTCTTAGGCAGCGTTCAGACTTCGCGACGGCAGCGCTTCGGTCGCGAACGCTGCCTTACGGGGTTCTCTGTGCGGAGCTCTCTGGATCGTCTACTTTTCCTCCGCTTTCCTGTTCAGCCAGCCATCTGGGAGTAAAAGTTCGTTTTCTTAGCTCAATACCTTGACTTTTTGCTTCGGTGGAAGGCAGAACGCGATCACGTTCAACACCGGCGCGTTGATGATGTGCTGATGTGCGGCGACGTTTGCGACATGGGGTTGCATGACGAAAGTACAGAGCAGAGGCATCTCAGCGGATGGTGCCAGTCTGTATCGTGCCGATTGACGCTGAAATTAATTTATAAGCCATTAATCATCCCATTTCACGGTACTCTGCCCATGAGCACCTCCAAAACTTTTTCGAATGAAAATCGGGGATTGATAGTGGCGCCAACTTAGCAAGTAGAGGGAAGGGGGGCATACTGCAACACGACTGTGTTTGTTGTGCGAGAGTACCTACTGGACGTACTAATCTTACACGTTTCGGAAATTATCGTGCCTCTTGCCCTTGAGTAAGTGATCCGCTGACTTTTTGATCGTCAAAACCTATACTCATTGATTTGATGCCAAACTGTTATGTCGAGTCAACTAGCTATGAATACTAGCTGGGTTAGGGCGGATACATGCTCACCTAGATGTTATCTGGATTCTATAGCGCTACTTGTCCAAAGCGTGATGAGGTATGCTACGGGTAAACTGACGGGTGGTTGCGCTCGCCAGGTATGGCCTTGAAGCGTGTACAGTTATAATCCTTGCGAGCGATAGGGGTGTGATGCGGCATGGCTGACCAGCTGGGAGCGCATTTTACAACAATGTTGGCCATCGGAGTGCTCGCACTGATATCATGCAGGTGGGAAATCTTGACCTATGAATCGCGCTCCGAGACCAATGTCCTCTCACGAGTAACTACGCGATTTGCTGAGGTTCATACTATACGTACGAGAAGACGAGCATAAGTGTAGGAAAGGACATAGGGGGTACGTATGGCTGCCGGCGGTAATTATCTCGCTGTGTCATGGGTTAATTATTTCTTTTCTTTCTAGGAGTAAATCGTTATGAATTTCTGTCTTACCGTCTCTGCTTTCCACACTTGTACCTCTTCTAGGGGTGTAGACAGTCGCGAGCCAGAAATATGAGCAACTACAGCACTTTGCAGGGGATTGACTCGAAGTAGAAGAGGACTCTGCACCGGGGCAAGCTGATAATTTGGCACCACTAAATGTCATGATGTACGAAGCCTTTTTCGAACGGAAGAACTCGCCATTTTAGGAGCTTGCCGTGGAGTTGTCTCCAGGCGACCAGTGCGCACTTCTTTCCTTTTCTCAGTGGTAGCGATTGGAGCGTTGCTTTCCGGCTCAGAGAAAGTGATAGTGTTGTGATGGGTGGAGTGGTGTGGTGGTGGGCTCCGGCTGGTACTGGCGACTGGCTAACGTCGGATGTGGAACGCGACATACTGCTTGAGCTAGCGGCTGGTCGTTACCCCTGCGACGTCAATCAGTTCCTGGTACCAGGAGGGCGGGCTGAAATCATATGGTGCTTTGGGTGGATAGTAATTTCGAATTGATATAGTGGGCAAATGTGGGAAGACTTTCATTATCTAATCAGCGGCACAGGCGAACTTTTCGAAGTAAGGTTCAATACATTCAAATGATGGGGTAAGGGAGTCTGCAGAGTTCGATAAATATCTGTCATCTGTGAGGACACTGAGCGTTTCATACTTTGGCGGTAGAGTCCACCAGTGCCAAGCAGCGCCACTCCAGAGGTATCCGAGCAATGCCGGTAGTCTTTCAGCGAATAGGAAAGTTTAGATATCGATACAGGTCTATCAGCGGTCCGGCCAGCATTTACCGACAATCGAAGCAGAATGTGCCTACTAGGCCCTCTATTGATCGGCCATACTCTGCACCACCGGACTCCGGAGCTGCTGACGCCTGTAATGTGACAAGCGCTTGGTGATGTTAGATCGATACCTAAGGTGTCGCGCTAGCGTTCCGCTTTTACGAGACGCTGGTGGAGCTGACAGATGCTAGATCGACAACTATCTTCCCTCAGCGCTGACGCTTGCGGACGCTCTGAACGCTGGTGGGTTGCCGCTCGCAAGGTAATGCGCACCCTAAAACATCGGGACAACCACCAAAAAACTGACCATAAAAAGCCCCCCGAAATTATAATACTAGCTCTCCAGCATTCATTCTCCGGTTGGAAAACTTAATGATGTGCTCTAGACGCGGGATTAATTAGGGACCTTCAGAGAGCTGGTCAAATGAAAAGCTGGGGTTCATATACATATCAACCGGTCTTAAAGACCTTTTCATTTGGAATGGACTCGCATAGCTTCGGCTGGTTGGAGAGCCTTCTGAAGGTATTTCGCCCTCGTTGTGATCGTCTAAACGCGATTTGGGCGTAAAATGGGTTCAGTTTGATGTTCAGCCACTTACAATTGACTTTCAGTAGTAGCGATGCTAGTGCCTGTGGTCGTTGTGCCAATGCTTGCAATGTGTTGTGGGGTAGTTTGGTTAGTCTCGATAGTACTGACATATTCCGAGTCCGATTCCCACTCTGAAAAATTTTAACGGCGTTCTATTTGCTGGGATTTGAAAGAGTCCAAGCGCATCGTTGAGAGGGAGGCATTCCCCAAAAAAAAAAAAACCCCTTTTATTTTTTCGAGGGAGACTTAGGCCACCGATGATGGTAAACTGTTTTTGCGCAAAGGAATCGCTTTCATTCACAGACTTCTTCCTTCTAGGCAAAAGAATAGATTCATCTTCACCTCTCGAGATCAGGACTGAACTGTTTCCATATGACTGCTGTTTGCCCAGGATGACATTCAATGTGCCCCCCCTCTTAGCCAGCTGGACTCCTGATTTTCAAAGTCTTCGTAACATTCGTCGTCGATTGACTTTGCGGTTCTTGAGCCCGCATTACTACCTGAAACCATATTCTTTAGTTTTCTTCTGAGCCTTTCGGAAGCCGCTTTTTCGAAAGTAACGGCATTACATACCTCTTCTGCAACGTTTTTGCCACTTCCTGTGGAGACATTGCTACTAGATGTAGGTGGTTGCAGCTGCTTTACTACCATGGTGAGGTCACGACCGTTCTGTCTTGCACATAAAATAGCATTGAAAGGTGCCCCCTATGTGAACTGCTGGAATGATATCCGCAACACACCATTATAATGTATTGCTGCAATTTACTATCCTACTATATATAATCCGCTAAGTATGTCTGTAAGTGTGTGTGTGTGTGTGTGTGTGTTTGTGTGTGCGTCTGTCTGTCTGTCACGAAATTCATAGCGAGCGTCGCAGAAAAGATAGGACGACAGTTCCAAGAAGTGATATACGTGGCAGGACGGGAACACTTTTGGTGGGTGATAGAATGTGATAGCACCTGATAAGATTCGATAAGGGGCCTTAGAAAGGGAGGGTGACCGAGCCCATAGTGCGGGACACAGTAACAGTGGGACATTGGTTCCAAGGTATGATATAGGACGTGGGACAGGAACATTATTGATGGGTGACAGGAATGACGCGCTGATAAGATTCGATAAGGGGCCTTAGAAGGGAGGGTGACCGAGCCCATAGTGCGGGACACAGTAACAGTGGGACATTGGTTCCAAGGTATGATATAGGACGTGAGACAGGAAAATTATTGATGGGTGACAGGGAATGATAGCAGCTGATAGGATTTGATAAGGGGAGTTAGAATGCTAAGGTCACCATACTTATAACGCGCACAGGGGCCAGCAGCATCAGCTAGGCATTAATTTCAGAAAATGATATAGAGTTGGAGATGGGGACACGGCACGTGAGGTGATAACAGCAGCTGATAGGGGCTGATAAGGAACGTTGCCAATGCTGTTCAGTCAAATTGCTGGAGCCTTTACACTACCAAATTATAGAGTTTCAGTGATAGGGACATTGATGACGGGTGACAGGATCTTATCAATCGATAAGAAACGATAAGGGGTCATTATCATTACCTCTCTTATCACTATACCCCAAGTACCAAAGGCTCAGTGTGCATACTTTTCCTTCAGCCATCACTTCCCTGATAGCCTTAGAAATGAATCTTCTACTACTAGTAATGTCGATGTTCAGACGAGCGGGGAGCGGGGGGCGGGGGGGGGGGGGGGGTATGTAGTTTGCCTGAAAAACAGGAATCTCAGACCAATAAATTCGAGGGAGAAACCGAAACACTTCAACGAGCGGATCGCATGCTAATTGAAAAGGAAAAGGAAAGCGTTCGTCGGTAGGCATTCCGGTGCAAGTAATGGAAACGAATGCTATTTCACTGAGCATTCAGCATTCATATTGCGGCTGAAGCTGATTGGCCGGCCTACATTTTGTATCTATCTACAGATTATGTATTCTAATGGCGTCGTGGTGCGGACTACACCGCCGCTGTAAATAGAAGCGCGTGCTGAGTTGTGCGGGATCGTAAGCCTTGCTCTGTCTGTTACGATTCGATCACTACAGCGCCTTATGAGCAGCCCGCTACCGAAAAAATTTCGTTAAAATTATGGACCCGCCTGGCGAAGCCAGGCCAGCTCGGCGAAGCCGAGCTCAAGAGAAGGAGGAGAGCACGGCGTGAGCCGTGCGATCCGACTGGTTTATACTTGTATTGCCTGAAAAAACCGATAAATGCCATTTAAAAAGCATTTCCAGTGACCAAACAGCTTCTTATCCGAGAGCGTGATAGGAGTGTGGGCTTGCTATCCCCAACTGGACGAGACGGCGTTTACGCTCAAAGTGCAGATACCGCGGTTTTTGCTAATTAATGCACATCTTTCCTGTCGCAGCCTAGAGTTCGTGTATAGACGGGGAATGCCCTGCGAAAATGCACCTGTGATGTTTAGATGGAAAAGTGAGGCCACGCCCCGCCCGTCTTCGGGATATGGGGCATAAGCACTGATATAATTAGCACACAACTGTCGTTCCTTGATGAATTACCCACTGAGCTACTACCATCATAAGAGTAGTGCGGATCTCGGGAAATGGTAAACTATGAAAATGTGAGTAAGCAAAGTGTTTCCAACTTGCTCCGTTTTCTCCCCCCATGAGCGCATGCCGTGGGTGTGCAAGACGTTATTGCCAAAGGAGGTAATCCATAAGAAGTGGTCAACAGAATGGGACCATTGAAAGTAGATGCCCAATATTCGGCTCGGCTAAAATTTTTGGCCGGTCAACTTGTGAAGTGTGCGTTTTGTGTTACCCCTGAAGAGGATAGTGTCCTGCAAAAGGTAAACAGTGGACGCAAGTGATGAGCCTTTCTTGCCAGCAGACTATCGCTTTGCCTCGTTTTGGGTAACACAGTTCCATTCGCTGCGTGCTGCGGCGCTGACTCTGGCCTCTCCTCCCTTGGCCGGCGGCCGGGATCCGCAGCAAACAGGACTGTACTACGCGCCCGTCTACTGAGTCCGAATCAGGGCACGTTTTTCCTATGAAATCTCCACCGGGGGTCGTGTGTTGATCTCCGGGGAGAGGATCGTGTTTAGTCTAGAATTTTTCCGTTAGTTTCTCTTTTCTTGTTTCACGAGCGCTATTCACATTTCATTCTAAGGTAGGTCGAATGTTGTTGCGAAACTTCCGCGTTACCAGACAGGAACGTGCCCTGGTCCGGTGCACGATGTCTCGTGGTACAAATTAAATGAATGGCTGAGCCACGCAAGCTGTCATGTGTCTCCGACAGGGCTGTCTTGTGCTGGGGGTGGATGCGATTGATGAGTGCCGTAGTTTCAAGGGTCTTTTTTTTATTCAGAAGCTTGCTTTATAGTTAAGAAGAGAGCTTTTTTCTCCAGAAATCTTTGCTATACTGAATAACTGAATGTTTTGGCCTGTTCTAGAGTAAAATTCCTAAACGATGACACATGAAACGACAAGCTTGCGTTCAGAATTCGCGATCGCGCGTGTGTCGACGCTACTGGCAATGTCAACAGCGCTCGCACTCCCTATAGACGCGACGCCGCAGTAAGAGGGGATTGATCAGGCCGCACTAGTTGATCAGTGCCGGTGTGATACCAAGTACTTTGTGTGGAGCAGACTTCCACCATGCTCATCTCTCATATAGTAACAACAGGACAGCATTTGATTCCTGACGGCGGGGGCTGCGGTTTTCTATTCTCTGAATGTTGTTGGCAATTGATAGTCGCGTTGCGCGCGTCGTCGACGCAGGTTGACGCTGCCAAAAGCTAGACTGATTTGCTGCGACGTGGTATATTTAATGTTTTCAGTACGGTGTACGCCTCGTGCGGACAAACCTCTATCGCATAGACGTCGAGTGGTTAATCGAGAGAGGAGTGTTAACGCCCCTGTAGAAATTTCATTCGCCTTCTCACTGGACGTCACCATCCTGCCACTCCGCGATCAAAGCGATTGCTCACCGATCATCAGAGCAATGTGTTGGTCAGTACTTCCTGTCTTTGTTATCGCATGGTTAGAAGAACAAGCGCTTGCGCAGATGTGCATTTAAAGGCAGTTGGCACGATAAATCCCAAGACGACTAGGATCAATACTTCCTGGCATGATAACGAATTCCGCGACCCTGGGCAGGCGCTGCATAGTGGTTTCTCCAAGGAAGGTGTCCTTATAAGGGCCCTATCAAGCCACAACATTACGTCCCAAACGCCCAGCCAACGCCGCCTTCCACAAAATAGACGACGCGTTCTTCGACCTCGTACTCATTCTTTGCTAGCAAATTATGAAGCGAAGGGAAATTGGTATGAAGCGGCCGTGATGCTGCATGCATATGGGTACACATATGCAGCCGTATCTTCGGTAGCGGTGATTGGTAAGATGCCTACGGGAAACTCGTCCGAAATCGATTTACAAGTCACTGAGAACGAAGGCTTTTTCTTCGCAGGATTTTGACCGTTTCACTCCGTTCTTTCGCCATTTCCCACTATACAGCGCCCTACTAGCATTTAAGGCTAAGTAGGAAACCATCGTGCAACTGCCTTTAATGGGTCGGTGAACGAACTACTAGAGCATTACTGTAAAGTTGTAAATGGATCAGTCCAACATTATCTGTTAAGAGTGTGGATCCACGCCGGGGGGCACGTTTCATAGTGAATGGAATCTTTAGCAACTGGTTTACGCCATGATTAAGCGAGTCATGGTTGAGAACGTGGTGGTCTACTTACGAGATTCTAGAAACACATGTTAATTTTCAGTATTTATTGAGCAAGGGTAAAAAGCTCAACCGCGGCAAACAGCATACCTGGCAACCTTTGAGAGTACCACGAATTTTTACTCGGCTTGTTTCAGCTTCAGCCGGTGTGCAGGCCTGCCACGACGACACTGTACACAACTTCCTGATCCTTAAAGAGATTAATGAGTCGCATACTGGGCACTGGCGTAGCTTCTTTACAGCTCAAAAATACATGGGAATGGAGCGGGTGGTAGTGTTACCCAGATCTAGTACAACATCGTTATGGTTCGGTTTGGGTTAGTACGTACATTTCTGGGCGCGGAAATAAGACCTGACGCGTCTAGCCACTGCTATACATTTTCTAATTTAGCCATCAAACTCAGGAATGGAATTCTGTGGCTCATTTATTATTATGTAACCTTTTGTACACTGCATAGCCAAATTCGGGGCCAGGAAAAGTGCGCCCTGATGTAACACAGGTACATCCAGTAGCTCCTATTAGAGACTATGTCTTTGGGCATGATGTTATAGTCGTTTAGGCTGCGTTTATACTTTGCGGCAGCGTAGCGTAGCGCTTCCAGCGTACGCCAGCGGCAATGCCGAAGAGAGGATGCATATCGATCTAGCTTCACCAGCGTCACCAGCGGCACGCTGGCGTACGCTAGCGTGCGCTAGCGGCACGCTAGCGTACGCCAGCGGCACGCTAGCGCACGCTGGCGTAGCGAGGGCACGGGAAGCATAGCTATCGATCTAGCTTCACCAGCGTTTCTCGAGCGTTTCTCCAGCGGCACCAGCGTTTTGCTAGCGCTTGCAGCGGCAGGGAGTAGAGACTATGTGGCCGTGAGAGACGCGGAATCGACGTGTATTGTAGAGACCATGTGGCCGTCGGAGACGCAGAAGCGATGTGCATTGTAGAGACTAAGGGCGAGTGAGAGACGCGCAATCGATGTGTTTTGTACCCCAGCTCGCCATAGTCTCTACTCCCTGCAGCTCAAGCGTAGTAAAACGCTGTGTGAAACGCCAGGGTGCCGACTGGTGCGCAGAATCGATATGCATCCTCTCTCGGCACTGCCGCTGCGCACGCTGGAAACGTGGACCGACCGTGAACGAGAACTTTCGCATGCACGTGGCGTGCCAAAAGCTCGCATAAGTATAACGCAGCCTTAGGATAAATCCTCTTTTTGCATTTTCGCCGG
Source organism: Cooperia oncophora (assembly GCA_036418165.1). Classification (NCBI taxonomy): domain Eukaryota; kingdom Metazoa; phylum Nematoda; class Chromadorea; order Rhabditida; family Trichostrongylidae; genus Cooperia; species Cooperia oncophora. The sequence continues at coordinate 7,200 of MU913230.1, read as the reverse complement.
CAGTTCCGAGTTGTGGTGAGGCCATAGAATGGTGCTCAAACAAGCTTTACAAACCGCCTTATGAAGAGCTCTGACCTCCTGTGTCCTGAATGACCCACTCCCACCATTTTGCGTTGTCGCAACACTGACTGGTCTCACCATCCCCTCTTATTGAGAATGGAATAAACAAGGAACTAGCAAAGTGCAAAAAAGCCACTCCAAGCTCAACAGCTCAACAGCTTTTTTCTTTTGCAGCTTCATCTTTTACAAGTGCAAGTGCCCTCTGGAAAAAGAGTGCGATTGACAGCTCACAAGTGCAGATATCAAAGTCGTTCGAAGTTCATAGAAATCAACCACCAGAGTGTAAAGAAACTATGATTGAGTGATGATGAAATAACTGTGACAGACTGCTTGCAAAAGAGAAAAGAAGAAGATAAACACCTCATTGCGCTTTTTAAAGGCACAAGACACGATAATTTAGTACTCGGTGTAATATGGTAGCATGTGTGCTATATAGTGGAAAACGGCGAAAAAGCGAAGTGGTACGGTCAGAAAGCTGCAAAAAAGCCTTTGTTCAACATGACTCAGACAGCATTTTCGGACGGTTTCGTGCTCAATACCGCTGCGGTTGATACGGCTGCATATGTGTAGCTCTATATCCACACCGCAGGCTTTCATACCCCCGTCCCTTCATTCATACGGCACTTTCGTATGTTTGCACGTTGATAGGGCGCTTTAAGGGTATATTCCTTAGAAAGGGCGCCACGCAGCGCCTCAGGGGCGTCGAATTCTGTCTGCTAGGCTTAATGAAGCTACACATCTTGGGGATTTATCGTGCCATTTTTAACTTGGGAGTGCAAATTCGAGATTAGCACTACGGCTGGTGGCCTATACTGTTGCCGTCGAATATACTCACCGTAACGTGTTCGCGTGCATGACTTTTTTCTCCTCAACCACTTAGGTTTACAGTAGACTGCAACATCTTTGAGTGCGGTGGGCAATTCTAGTAACGCATGTCCACTGAATGATCGCCCGCTTACTAGCCTAGCTATGCCGGCTTCCATGAGCTAGTCCCTATTAGTGACTACAACGGGTGAGCGCGACCAGTTTCCTTCCCAGTGAAACTTTCATTGAGCTATATTGTTGTTTTTGGTGAGCTGGACGTTTCTTCGTGCAATGTAAAATGGGAGATGATGTTAGAATGACTCTCTCCAGTATTCTTTATGCATGTAAAAGATCTGTTTTGCCAAAAGTCCAGTGTAATAAATGTTGTGCATACATGGAATCACCTTGGCTGGAAATTTTCTTTAAGAAAAACCGGCTCCTCCTGGACCAGTATGCATGGCTAGCATTTTTTAATGAGTATCAAGTATTGTGCTTATCAGCAATTTCGGACTCCTTGCAATCACACGTCGCATACCTGACCCTTTGTAATCCTTTGTGTATGTGGTGTTTGATATAGTACTGGAGGCTTTGCTTAATTTACGACCATCATTTGCAATGTCTGCCGCTAAAAAACGGGCAATATGTAATTCTGGTCGCATTCCACTAGAAGTACCGGACCCGATTGAAAAAACGAGTACAAAATTTCAACTGAAAGGAGAGACCGAGCTCGAAAGAGGTCTTGCACTCGAATGACCGTAGATGGATTGTGATAAATGTGGAGATTTCGCTGTTATCAAACAATGTGAGGGTGAACCTTCTAGGGTGAGGGGGAACAGTTTGTTTTCAAGATCCAGCGGAAACTTGCCAGCAGAGGTTCCTATAAAAGCAAGTAGTAAAGTACAGAAGATCTTATAATTCATGAGGCTCACGGATAGTTCGATTCTGTCTGAGAAGCTCTGCGTTCAACTGTTCTTGTTAAGATTTACCTCACTGGCCATGGCGGTGACAGTTTCCTCAAATTTCAAGATGCTGAAGAACTGACAAACGTCGATTTAGCGTATGCCATTCAGACGATGTATGAAGATAACCGGTATGTATTGCTTCACTTATCCAGTTGATCTTGAAAAAGTATATTTGTTATTGCGGACTCAGTGATGCGTATGAATGGAAAAACCGCCTGACAGCATTTCTATCCGGGTCCGTCCACGACCCATTATGGTTGTCTGTCACGATCTATCCATGCAGCATCACGACCCTCATACCAATCTTTCCTCCATAATTGCTTAGTAAATGGAATCGCCACAACGGGCTATTGTGGGCGCGGCGCTACTTGCGGCTTTGATTGAATGCTGTGGCTTGATAGGGCTAGGGCACCTCCCTTGGAAAAGGCATTATGCAGCGCCTGCTCAGGGTCGCGGAATTCCGTCCTGCCAGGCGTATTAATCCTTACTCGTCTTGGGGATTTATCGTGCCAACTGCCTTTAAGGTGGGCGAGCTCGTTGTGCAAGTGTGGGACGTATTGTTACCTTAGCGCTTTGTGCAGCACAACTCGAGTGAGGACGGCGTTCTTGAATTCATCAACAAACAGCAGATCGATAGATTCTCAAAACACTTTGAGTAATTGAGCTCAGCAAGGAATGATGGCTCATTACTTAGAACCAGTATGATCCAGCAGTATGGTGCCTTTATGAGCATTAGGTGAGCAGTGAAGTGCTATTCATTGACGAGGCTCTTTGGGATTTTCTGCACCCTGTACAGGTTTTGAAAGTCTTTCTGGTGTGGTATGACTAGTATTGTTCTTTCGGTCTTTTGACATGGTGCCAGTTCATGCCTCTGGAGTGATAAAGTTTAGCGCGTGCAGAGCTCTAAGGGATAAAAGGATAAAGTCCACCGTTGATCAATCCCTTTGTGGGATGCGGCACGCATTCTACTTCCATTCAGAATCGTAGTGGCTTATTGAATGCGATGTGGCCTATACAATGACTTGCGGTGGCCAGCCGATGTACAAGTCAGTGTTCTTATCCTCCCAGACGGTATTTGATTTCTTCTGCGAGACAGTCATTTTTGATTAATGCCTCCCAATTTAGGTACCATGAAATGTTCTTGATTGCGGACACTTGTCGCAGCGCCTCGATGTATGAATGGGTGTCGAGTCCTGGAGTACTTTCATCCAGTAGCAGTTTGACACATGAGGAGAGCTATTCGTATGATGTGGATGACGAAATCGGTGTTTATGTCATTGACAGGTAGAGTGCAACTTTTTGACCAAATTTTCCTTTTCCAAATCTTTGCAAGTCTGCGCACTTGTGACGGAGTAGGTTTCACACTCAGGTCCCAAGAATACAGAATGTAGTGGGAAGATGTCATTAGCGCGTGCGCTTATATTGAAGTCTAAAAGTATACCCACTCCCGGGGATCCTGGTCCATACCGTATATGAGGTAGCTGCTGCAGCGCGCCACTTTCTCCGGTCAGAAGTGCACGGGAAGGGAGCTAGAGGGTAGTGATGCACCTGTGCCGTCCTAACTTCGCCAGCGCTGCCGATTCCGCTAGCAAGCCTAACTGTAGCCAAACGCGCTGCTTTTTCTGCCCCCCCCCCCCTCCTTCTGGTTGTTTTTTACCTATGACTGCGCGTTGGTTGCGAGATTTTGGTATAGAAGCAGCGGTCACCGAGCACTTTAAGTTTAGCACCAACTAACAGCCCTCTATTCGAATGATCCTTGTTCAGTACAGGAGTGGACTTCCGCAACCGTGCGCGATATAGGCAACGGCACATGCCCTAGGGTAGCAGGTGTGACAAGACAATCACAATTCCCTGCGCTAGCGGGCGTCGCGTGCGACATTGCCCTCGCGAATGACTATGTTTCTGGGTCGTAGATGGCGGCAGTAGGCAGTATAATCACAATTAACTATAAATGTCTGCGATGCCATGGTCTACATGAAATCCGGTGCTCCAACCGACGGCCTAATGCAAACCAAGAAAGTTCCGCCCCCACAATCGCGCGCGACGGAGCTACCTACGATTGTCTTGGCCGTCTCCCCATGCACCGCTATAGTCTAGTGTTCCTAAAAGACGAGCGAACCATTTCAGATACACGCATTTCACCGTGGCATTCATGAATCGTGAAGTGAAAGCTTTGAATTCTACGGCAACCATGCAGGATTATCTCGACTCTTGCTCTCGCCGTCAGTGTCTATCAACTGTTGGTCAGTGCTTTTTCCCCCCCAGTTGTTATGACCGCTCCTTCAGAACCTGTTCCATGAGACCTCACGTGTGTTGAAATAACTGTTTTTAAGGAGTACGTAAGGATGTCTATCCAAAAGAGCCTTCTCGGGTTCGTGTGACTGACTTTTTTGGCTCATCACGAATTATTCGCCACCTTACCGAGGAGATCGAAATCGACGACGACTGGTTGAATATCGGCGAATAAGGGTATCTTAGATGTGACTGATGTTATACTTATCTCGTGATGTTACTGCGAATGCTCTCTGGTAACACCAGAACGGTGTCGACTCTGGGTAATCCATGACTCTTAAGGCTACTTCATTTTTCTTGTATTCGATTTGGTCGATAGGACTTGTTCCTGGCCGTTGATAATAATTTTCTAATATGCGAAAGTTTTTCCACTTGTCGACTTTTTCTAATTTTTCCCCTTCCTTGTAGGCTAGACACTGAGCACCTCCTGCCATCGGGAAGCTTTGTAAAAGACAACTCCTTCCCGCAAAATTTCGTCCTTCGGTACGATCTCCTTCTCAATCCTTCCGAATAACCTGCCACCGTCCTAAATTTCCCCCTAATTCCTGCCTTTTCACCCATAAAAACCGGAGAGCAATTTGCACAAACCAGATACCCCTTCCCTCCCTCTCAATTTGGTCACCAAATGCTCCCTGAGTGGGTGTCACCAACGTACGACTCACGTTGGCTGGACCTCCCACCTCCACCCTTAGTTGGTGCCGCTGGAAACCTATAAAACCGCCATTTCAGGAGGTTAGGGAATTTTGGAAGATGGTGTTTGGGTCGGGGGAAGAGGTCCTGTTAGATGAGGAAATCTACGTACTGACAATGCCATTTCTCTCACCACAATACTGTACTTGTGCTCTGCCAAGGAAGAAAGGAGCGTTCCAGGTATTTGTGCTTTCAATTTCCTGTGATTTTCAGATATTAGGAGAAAATGGATGCTTGATCGAATCGTTTTTTTGTGGTATTGTCATTGTTAGTCATTAGCTTATTGTGTGTTTAGCTTTCATGCATTGATTGTATCACTTTAAATTTGACGAGTAATGACTTTTTCATAGAAAAGGAAAAATTTGTTGGCCGCATATGCCGAGATAATCGTTCAAGTTTGAATGTAAACGTGTTAAAGAGTTGTGAATGATCTAATGTTTTTGTATTGTAACTGAATGCGTGAAGGTTCTATACGCAGAAAGGGTGTTCACCGAATGGTTCACTCCTGTGGTTCACAAAAAAAAAACGCAGGCAATCGTTTAGGCATCGCTTCGGCTTGTTAGTTCAATAACACCTACCTTAAAGACATGTCCATACGCGCTCGAGAGGCCTTCAAAATGACTTCGCGCCTTCTGGAACCCTCTGCGCCTTGATGAAGATGATCCCGCTTTTATCCATCAATGGCGCGCGATGAGGAAGTTATCGCAATTTCGACAAGGCTCGCTAGGCTCACGGAGACGGTAGGTGGACGAGGCGTCTGGTCCCGAACTGCATTACCTGTCCTTTAAGAGATCGCGCGTCCCTTTAAGCCCGCGGTCCCACTGGCATTTTGCCAAAGTTGGCTCATAGCTCAGCTAAAGGTCTTACTTCGGTCAGGCTTGTAAACATGTGTGAAAGTGCGGAACCATTAAAGGACGCAATTGCGGCTGCCGCATCGAATTCTGGCAGCCACGCCCGGCACACTCGTCCAGGCCCCGCCCCCACTGCTAAAGGTAGGGTTTGGGTTCAAGGTGTTCCCGAAGATTTTTCTGCTTCTTTTTCTACTGAGAAGCTAACTATGGAATACTGGTGCATGACAGAGTACAATTGCCCGCAATACTTGATCGCGATAATTGTCTTTAAAGCAAATTCCGCGATAAAATAAGGCTATGACCCCTCTCAAATGTGTCGGACGATCCGGAAGGCGATTTTTGAGGCTGCGCTACTTTCAAAATGTGAAAAACGGCAAGAACTCCGCTAGAAGCTGACTAATTAGGCCCATGGAGGGTTCCACACCCCCTTAGGCCCCATGACCGGACCCTCACCGGCTGCTAGCTACTAGCTAGTAGCCACTATGTTATCTTCTATAACATTTCGGACTGCTTTTTCTGCTGCTTTTCTCCGCTAATCAGATACTTAGCACTTTTTTGTTGCCTATCTTGAGCTAACTTCCGCAATTTCGCGGTGCGCGAACTGTGGGCCTTTGAAAGTAAAGGAAAGGAGAACACAGTTGTAGAAAAAGGGGTTTGAACTTTCCGAAAAGTGCTCAAATGTTCATAAAAGTTGCCAAATTTAGGATGAAATTCAGCGTTGGGGATACGTTAGGGATTTTGACCTTTGCATGCAAACTGTCCTGGTTTGAACCAAGATATTTTCCTTAAAACTCAACAATTCACAAATCTGAAACCAAGTGCCGAATGCTAGAAGATTTCCTCTTTTCAAAAACCACTTGAGCTGTTTGTGAAGTTTCCGGGATTCATGAGATAATTGCGTTGGGGATTTATTAGGGAGCACTCCGAGCTGCTCGAAAAATCCGTTTTCTGTGTACCGTTTCAAGCGAGCGTGTTCGGAATATCCAGGAATGCATCTAGAATGCATCCCTTCGTGGAATAGGAGCAAGCAGTAGGTGTTTTAGCGCCCATTAGCTTCATTTGTGGATGCGCCATGCTTAGGCTCCCACGCAGAGGTAGTGGGATGGTGCAAGTTCCACGCAATGCCTGTCTACGCGAGCAGATGTGTTTATAGGATTCAGGGAGGTCCATGGCGAACCTGTGCACTTGTTTACAGTGTTTTCCGTTGCGGATGATGGGGCGTGTCCGTGTCCGACGCCGCCAGATCTGTGCTCCGCCAATTGCTGACTCCGATAAAGGAGACCAACTGCTGGAAAACGTCTGATACGAACGATATGGTAGTCCTGTCGTTGTCAAAAAAACAGGTTGGCTCAGCGCCAAGCGCGATCGCGGACACGCCCCATCATCCGCAGCGAACCAGAGTATGAGTTGTACTGTTTAGTCACTTACGAGATGATGTCGACTTATTAATATTTCCAGTTATTTCGGATTAGTTTGATGAATGAAAGTTTTGTACTATTTTTTTACATATCCGAGTTCTCTACAAAGCAAAATTCGCTGCA
>MU913229.1:1272-20646 GCA_036418165.1 Cooperia oncophora | reverse complement strand
AAACACTGGTTGCCAGCTCGCCTAGGGCTACGCAGAACAAAGTGCCACAGGAGACAACTAATTTTACAGTACTTGTAGGAACTTGATGTTTACTTGCTTATTGGTTTTCTTCTTTAAAGCTGCCACCTACTTTATTTTGCCCTACTTTTACAACTTTTATTGGTGCTACATATATGTTTCTTTTTTCTTTACCATGCAACTTCATTCCGAATCGCAGTGGCTTATTGATGGAACGTGACCTTGCAAGGCTTGTGGGGGCCAGCTGATGCACAACTCGGTGTTCTCATATTCCTGGACGAATCTGATAATCCCCGGGTAGAGGGCTTCGATGTGGGAGCGTAGCAAGTCTCCCGGTGAGGTTATCCAGCTATAGTGGGTTTTCGCGGCCCCGAATGGATTATTAGAGAGATTCCACGGCTGCGTTCAATATGAATGATTGATTTATGTATTATTCATTGGCGAATATATGATTTTTCCACTTACATAATGCCGTGGAGCCTTATGAGGATATTTCTTTCAAGAAAATGTGGAATTTTCTGAGTCATAATTGCAAAAAGTTGTTTTGCCCGATACTTTTCGAGATGCTCTGATTCATTTCAGAAATCTAGTAGGGTAAAACCATACTAGAGGATCAGAGCACTTTATAAGACATTTTTATCGCCTCTTGGAGATACATGTAGCGCTTGCGACCTCACGTTTCGGGAGACTGAAGCCGATCCGGAATCTGTACGCCGGGACCGTGCGCGTGGTAAGCCAGCCACATGTCTAACACCACTTCCGCCCGCTTGGTCTATAATAAATTGTAAGCACAGCTTACCATTCAATTTATTTCAGTGCAAAAAATGTGTTCCCACAGTAATTCCATGGCGTGTTACTGCAATCAACTCAGGCCTATAAAGGAACCCGTCGACTCTCAGACTAGACTGTGAGCAAGCACTAAACGAATCCGGCTAAAAAAATGTAATCATATTCAAGGAACAATGAGTCAACACTGGTTTCTGATCGTCAAATCCCAGACGACGAGATCACACAGTGAGAGTGCTTTTCGAAAGTTGTTTTCCGTCTGCTAAGGGTATCCCCAGCCCGGGCAAAGTCCAGGAATACCGTGACGGCATGTATTTTGAGAATCGTCGTGGTTATTTTTAGAATTATTAGTCAGAAGTTTTGCAAACAAATCTTCAAATTTAATCGATAGAACTTCGTTGTGACGAGAAGATCAGAGTTCATAGGGCTGTACACAATGCAAATATAGATGACATCAGATGAATAATTATATCATCATAGGTAAATCGATAAGATTTTTGTAGGTTACTGTACTGGACTGATGCCCCGCTCTGCGCTACACTGTAACAGGGTTTTTGTGAATCGGATATTTTTTCGCTGCGAGGGTTCAGAGGTATTTTCTCATGGTAGCTACTGTCCGGGCAGATGGGAAGGAGCGAATAAGGGAGGCAGAAGGAAGAGGGAACGGAGAAGAACAAAGAAAAAGCGAGTAGGAGTAGGAAGGCATCACGGATGACAGCCCCCTCAGACGCCGCTCAGGAGTAAAACGTGGTCGTTCTATGTGATTAATCCTAGCAGACTGTCTGAGCAAGCTAAATATAGCCTGCAGACGCTGATGGACAATTTCGTTGCTTTTTCTAGTAGGCTTAGCTTTTACTATGTAGTATCACGTGCTGCCAATCGAAATAGGCGCAAAGGCAGTAAACAATATACGGTAAGGGACAGAGAGCAGCCGAGCCGATCGGCACCACGTAAACATCCCGCCCCTTGGGCACCAATCATTCCCTATATAAACCCCGACGGCCAGCAGCAGTATAGCTTGTGAGACTTCCATCCCTCTCTAGTTTTGTTGATTTTATCTCTTGTTTCTTGCTTGCCAACTCTCGTATACTGGTTCTCAGCAGTTGTAAAGCTTCCTCGTTTCTTGCTTGCCACCTCTCGTATTCTGGTTCTCAGCAGTTGTAAAGCTATTCCTCTCTTGGCTAAGGTCTGTCCAATTCCAGAAATCAATCACTTCTAATACAAACATTCGCAAAATGAGTCACGATTGTCACGATAGCAAAACGAGTCACGATGCTCACGATGTAAGTCTCTAGTTATTTTTCTAGTTATTTTGTCCAGCTGTGAAGTTCTTAACTAAGCGACTTCAGACCGGAATTTTGGCTAGCGCTGGTCACGTCGCCCAGGAAATCAAAGACGTAACTACCGAGAAGTTATACAATGCTGGAGCGGCTGTGAAGGACACCAACCCTTGCATCTGGTGTCGAATAGTGAAAAGAGACGGCAAGTTTCAGCTTATGAACGGTAATTTGACTCAATTTTTAGAAAGTTCATGCTCCGCATTGTTTTTACCATTTGTTCTTTAAGGTTGCCGGCACGCTGCCAGGAATAACCTACGGATGCAGGCTTTGGTAGGAAGTTGGACCAAGCTGGTTAACGAAGTTGGGAAGTAGGCAGAAGGAACGCACGCTCGGTCGAAAGGTCGACGAGGGTAAAGATAAGGCGTATGATATGAAGGAGAGCGCGAAAGACAAGGCGTGGGACATGAAGGAGGGTGCGAAAAACAAGGCATATGACATGAAGGAGAGTGCGAAAGACAAGGCGCATGACGTGAAGGAGACGGCGAAAGACAAGGTAAGGATGAGTTTGTTAGGCCCAAGCTTTTCCGGTAGAAATGCCGAGGTAAAATTAATTGTTTAGACCGATGACGCTCGAGACTACATGGGCAAGAAAATGCACGAAGGAGCCAACAAGATCCAAACTTAAGAAGGATCTCATTTTCTGTACATTCTTGTATTAACGAGTTATGTGTAGAATTGACGCTCGTGTTGTCTGAAAACTTCGGTGAGCTTACGGATAGATCGAGCAAAGCCTAACCTGCTTATCTTTCTTTTCTTTTTACATTGTCTTGTGATAAGCATGAAATAAAGTTAGATTCGGATCAAACTGTTGGACAGGAAGAAAGATTCCTCATTCATCTGACTGCGAATGAGCATTCAAACTCAGCATATTGCTACAGGAAAATTTGAGGCCAGTCGATTAGTGTTACTCGGGGGGGGGGGGGTTGGAGAATCCTCTTTACTCAAAGAAGGCAGAGAAAGTAGGCCGCTGCGCTGAACAGTTATCACAACAAAATGGCAGTTTTGAGTATTACTGAGATGAAAAGCGCGACGAGGTTCACGAGAGTGCGAAGCAGATTGTCTTGAAGTATGAAGTATGTCCTGGCGAGCCATCGAGTAAAAAAGAAGACGAATATTGTGGTGGTCCCACGATATTGGAGTGTAGAGCTGGCTAGTCTGTACGGACAAGCCGTGCCCGTGCAGGGCTTGATCAGAGAAAATATTCAATTTCTTCTGTGAATTAGGTTGTAATACTGATGAGTGGACCGCACATATCCTGTGTAAGCAAACAAGTCTAAAGTGCAAGGGAAGGCAGGACGATTTTATGGTCTAGCTGTCGCGTGCTTAGTTACTTTGTTATTGCAATAGCTCTGGTCAGTGTAATTATTGTCAACGTTAGGGAAGCACACCCTCTTTAGCAAACAGTTCTGAAATTTCCTTTAGTCAATGAATGGGCATTCGGCACTGCATGTTCAGTGGACGAGTTTAAGTGTAAATAAGCATCTGCCTAAATAGTTATGTACAGCAAATTAAATAAATAAGCAAGGGAAATAAAGTAAATATATTGAGCTAGCTTATGACTACGAGCCTTTTGGAACATATCGCAGGGCAGTACACATGCTGACTGACCGGTGTCCCTAACACTATCCTGCCATACCCGTTGTTGGCCTTTCACTGATTTCCCCGACTCGCCTCGGCTGGATGCGTGGTATTTTCATCCCGCGACACGGCCCGCTTGGGCGGACGCCCCGCCCAATTGTGGGGAGAGATCGTTGTACCTCTTGTGTGCTCTGCAAATGTTGCCCCCATTCCACATCCATGACGAGTTCTTTATTACCTACTAGGCCGAATTTTCACGGTAAACACATAGCACTAATCACTCGTAAACATCAGTACTTCGGCCAGCATCCTTCTGGAGGCGAGCGCCAATCGAAAATTCTGCTCAACGAACGTGATTCGGTGCTCATGCTCATGCGAAGTCCTTGATTCTACGCCACCTAGACACGCTTAATCGAACCCGGTGAATCGTTAGGGTGTTTCAGGTCAGAGTGACGCACTGTAAATTTCGCGTCTTCTTCACATACTCCAGGCCTTCCATAGTAGTAGGCAAGACGCTTTTCGATTCAATCTGCTGAAACCTAATGCCTGTAATAATTACGCAAATTCAGCAAGATGCTAAGTGTCGACACAGCATGAGAGGCCAGGAATTCACTCTCGATTCGGTCCGATGTAGTCGAGTAAACCGTCAGCTGCCTCAACTTCATCCGTCTCCGGGTTCACGAAGATAATATCGGTCTCCTCAATTCCACCGCATCCCCGTCGCATTACCATCATCGCCCACCTTGCCGTGCGCGGTGAAGGACAATCCTGACTGCGTACTACGTTTGTTGGGCTGCCCGATTATATACAAGGTCTCCAGGCTGACTGGTGACTCCATACAAGAGAAGTTTTTGCAGACTGTTTTTTTGGGGTAAGCGTGTATGTCACAAGGCCTTCACCAGTCAGGCTGGACGATCGGAGAAGACTTCATATATCGTTGTACATGAATGTGACGAAAGTCTGCTTTTTAATTATCCAGACGCACGCTTGAGTATCTTCCGTTGGAGTACTTGTATGCACTCGTCTGTCTGGGCTGATAAACTTTACTGATTTATAACTCAGCCGAAGCGTCTTTTTTGGTCCTACCTCCTTATGGGGGGTGCCACATACAACTTCTGGTTTATATATAAAAATTGGGTTTATATCAAAAAATCAGAAATTCGAATAGGACACGTGGCTTTGTGGTAAGTTTAACTTGGAAAAGCGTATTTCTTGATTCGTTCCAGAAGAGAGAATTGTAAACTGGGCGCTCCCGCAAGATTTAAATTATCAACCCCGACATACAAAATTGCTACGTTTTTATTTTTGTTTGTCTGTCCTGTCTGTCCTTCTGTCTGTTACGCCTGTCTGCCTCCCTTCCCGGCCAAAATAATGGCGGCTTCGCACCGGAGATCAACTAGCCGAGAGCCCAGCTCACACTGTGTCGGTGCTGAAAGTTTGAAGGTGTCGCTGAAAAATCCCACAGTCCGGCTCCAGATCAGCCCCATGTTGGCGAGAAAGTGAAATAAGGTTAGCGAAGGGTTTAAAAGACCAATTGACGGAAAGACACCCCGAAACTGGCGGCGTGCGGCGGCGCTTCCCACAGAACCCAGCAATTCTGTCCACGAGAGAGCTTAGAGACTGCAAAAAAGCCAGCGGAGAAGATAGACTCCTGGTGAGAGTCGAGCATTTCTGCGAAGCGTAGAGACCTGCCTACAGTAGTCGGCGATTCGCTCAGTAAGGTTTCAGAAAATTGTAGTTCGCTCCATTAGCACCTGACTCAGTGTGGTAAATTACAGCTGGGGAGGGTTTTCCTGTTCAGAAATGCTACTCGTTGGGGGCGGAGCGTGCAGCGACGATCTGGAGAAGCACAAGGATCTGTAAAGTTTCCCTCTTAATTCTAGCCTATACAGTACTGCCTCGACTCTCAAACGTCACTCTGGCAGCCAAATAGGATGCTATTATAGTAAAAATGTAAACAATGGGCAGAGACACCGAGTCCCGTTCCTCAAAACCAGAGACGACGAGATCACATGGTAAAAGTGTTTTTCAGAAGTTGTTTTCCGTTTGCAGGGGTGTTCCCCAACGCGGGTAAAGTTCGGGAAAGAAGGTGACAGCATGTGTTTTGTAGGTCGTTGGTTATATCTGTTACTAGTCAGTAATTTTCCAAAGCAAATTTCGTGCTCAATCGATAAGATCTTCGACGTGACGAGGTGATCAGAGTTCATAGGGCTGTAAACAATGCAGTCATTGATGGAGTTAGTGCAATCAATTACGGTATTGATGAGTAAATTGATAAAGTTCAGCGAGTTACTCTACTGGATTGATGTCCTGTTCAGCGCTGCAACCCAACGAGGGTACTTCTACGAGGCAGACACCGCTGGCTCTATGTGATGAGCCTTATAAGATTGCCTGAAGTGTCCATATTTAGCCTTTGGGACACGATGAGCAATTTCGTTGTTTTTTCTAGCATGCTCAGGCTTTTCCTGTTTCGTCTTGGGTGCCACCAACAGGGCCCTTCACGAGTTGGGATTTTAGTCGAGTCGTACTCCCCCCCTAAAAAAGTTGGTACCATTATTTTACGGTTGCGGTTTCTTGTTTTTTTTCACCGCACGTCTTGCTTCTAGGGATTCCGAGGAAAACGACCCCCTGATTATCTGTCAGGGCACATCAATACATGGGTAATTTGATGCGGTCAGTTAACTGCACCTTCAAGGCTAGCTTGATGAGTACGCTCGATTCTCCCTTGAGTTCCCCTTCTCATCAAGGGGAATACCGCGAGAGGGTTACGGCCACATTTAGCACTTTGGACACTGATGGAGCAATTTTCCGTTGTTTTTCTTTTTCTAGCATGCTCAGGCTTTTCCTGTTTCATCTTGGGTGCCGCCAACAGGGCCCTTCACGAGTTGGAATTTTAGTTAAGTCGTACTCCTCCCCCCCCCCCAAAAAAAAAGTTGGTACCCTTACCTTTTTACGTTTGCGGTTTCTTGTTTTATCCACGGGACGTCTTGCTTCTAACGAGAATTCTGAGGAAATACGACCCCCTGATTCCCTGTCAGGGCACATCATTAGGTGGGGAATTTGGTCGAGTCAGTACGACCTCCTAGGGGTGGCTTGATGAGACCCCTCCTTGATTCCCTCCTCATCAAGGAGGGGAATCCACGAGGAGCATACGACCTTCTCCATGCTACCCACCACATTCCCAAATATCCGCGCAACTTCCTACCAGCATTTTTCCGGGATTCTTTCCAGAAGGTTTTTCGTGAATATTCTGGTTTTTTTAAAAATTTAAATTTGCTATCTGTGGAGGGGTATGTAGCACACGCGAAACGGAAACACTCCGAAAATGCAACAAATGGAAAAAAATTCTGTCAGGAGACAAACGATGATCCTTCACCTGTTTCAATAACGAGCAAATACAACCCTCCTACAACGTAGCGTCCCTTCAACAAGAAAAATCGACTGCCAAAAAACTCGGACCAAAACGACCCCCCCCCCCTCCCCGCCTCCAATCAATAATACGACACTACTCACCGTCGGGGAGTTTCAGAGACGGTTGAGCCTGGCTGCCAATCGAAACACACGCAGGCATAGGCGGTAAGTGGACAAAGATCAGCCGTGCCGCTCGACGTTACAACCCGCCCCTTTGGACCCCTATATAAGCCATGATGGAAGCAGCAGCAACACGAGCTCAGGCGCCTCCTTCTACCCCAACAAATCTTGCTTATTACATCTCTGCCTTTGCTCTTAGCTTTTGGAAAATCGCTTCGTACGCTATAGTCTGTTCATTTTCAAAATGGTCTGTAACAATTTCAGAAAGCACTTCAACTGCAAAACAATTGCAAAATGAGTAACAATGTAAGTTTCTAAATACATGTTGTGTTGTAGTTATAATGCAAGCTTGCCGTTTTAGAAGGGAGTATTGGCTGGCGCTGGTGAAAAAGCCCAGGAAATCAAAGACGTAACTGTGGAGAAGATATGCAATGCTGGAACTGCAGTGAAAGACACCCTTGCATCTGGTGTCGAAAAAGTGAAAGATACGGCAGCTTCAGCCTATGAAACGGTATTTCCATCTCTATTGCTAGTAATGCGTTTCAAGTCATAATGTTGTTCAAGGTTGTCGGTACTGCAGACGAGAAGAAGGACCAGCTCGTGAGTCAAGGCGGCATGAATATACAGGAAGAAGGTGCAAGACAAGGTAAGACTGGGTTTCTTACCTTGTCTTGCGCTTTGAGCTGAACTTTTCATACTGAGGGAATCCTTCTAAAAACATTCTAAAACTTAATGTTTAGGCCGATGATGCCCGAGATTACATGGGCAAGAAAATGCACGAAGGAGCTAACAAGAATGCAATCCTGAAAAAGGCCCTTCTCTTATTCTGTACATTTTTGTTATTAACAGTTATGTATAGAGTTAGTACTCTTATTTTCTGTACATTTTTGTTATTAACAGTTATGTATAGAGTTAGTACGCTCGTTTTCTGGAGAAGTTCAGTGAAGCTTACGGATCGCTCGAGTAAAGAAGAACATTCTTTCCGTTTTCTGACATTGTGTTGTGAAATGTTTGGAATAAAAATAGAATCGGACTTGTTGTGTTGAAGAGAAAGTTAGCAAACTCTCGAAAATAGGATGGGGAATTTGGTTGCTGCTATAAATGGGCAGTGCTTGCCAAAATCGAGTGCCTCACGAAAGGAAAACTGGGGTCAAGTAGTACCTCTGGATAAAGGGCACCGAGGCCGATCTTGTCTGAAGCTGCAGTCCACCATAGTGTAACTAAGGGTCAAGGACAAGAGGGCAACTGTGATCGGGGGAGATGACTTTGAGAAAATGTCTGTGTGGGGGTAGCTGGCTTATTGGGCGTCACTTACTATATACTGGAAGCAAAGGTGCACTTTCACAACATTACCAAATTCGTGGGGGCAAGCGTGGAACGGCGGCCGGTCGAACACAATCGGATCGTTCCACAACGAGATCGACCCTGGGAAGAGCGCTCAAGCAGGGGAAGCGACGTGAGCAGTATATTGGGGCGCTGATTATAAGCCCTGAGCATGCAGCGACAGATGGTCCGTTTGCGTCATGCCTTCCCTAGACAACCTGTCGCCATTTCGTCAGCCCTGAAGTGGGCCAGTGGGTAGAGCGGACGAAATGGAAAAAACAGAAGCTGCAACATAAGCACTGAATGCAAAATACGCAGTAGACAAAAAGCAGTGGACACGAAAACCGAAGTGGACGAATATTCGCCGCTCTCCATCTTACCCGATAAGCCCTGTACTCCTCCAGGTTTCCAGATCAAAAATTCTTATTCCAAAAGCTCAAACGTTTTGACAGGGTGCCTTCTTCAAGGCTATTACTCTACAGTAAACCCGCCGCCACATGCGGGATGTTGGTCGTTGTAAGAGGCACAACAATACTAAAGGAATGAATGAGCGATATTACGTGAAACAAACGATAGTGGAAGCAAAGAAATCTCATGGCACGTAACAGGCAAAAACCAAAAGAAGGGTATGACTGACTAGTCCTCCCGCCGGCTGGAGCTGCCGCGTCTCTTTCTCTGATATAGGCGGCTTCGCAGGGCGGGCACCGCATATGCTCCACCCACAAGGGGAACTACCTTACTTTGATAGGCTCGTTCACACGTTTGCTCACCTTCTTGTCGTTATGTGATGTGCTCCGAGAGGGTTTTACAGATTTTCTTGCTTGGCCTCGTCCGGCTGCTCCGCCCATAACGGGTGTGCCTCGCACCTTCAACTAGTGACCGCCAGCAAATCATATTTCACTTTTCCATTTTTGAAATGAGCACTTTATGCTTATGGGCACGCTCCATCAATTGTGGCTGGTCCAAACAAACCGCAGGTGAGAATGACGAAAGAGAACGACTTCCCGAAACTTGTGGGAGGCACCGCCCATCTTGATCACGTCCCGCCCGTTACGGGTGTGCCTCCTCCGTTCGGCATGTCGATTTCCTACCACTAAGTCGGGGTTCTTCTGGAGCGGAATTATGAATTTTCAGTGGCCCGCAAGCACCGCCCAAATCGTGACTCTCCTCTCATTTCTGGTGTGTCTCCATTATTTGATCTCTCAACCTTTCCCTAACCCCATTCCACTTTCTCCCTGTCTCACGGCTACTCTGGAACCGAATTAAGAATTTTCTCAGCGACACCGCTGATTTTCAGCTCATGCTTCGCTTACTGTGCCGGAGCTTATCACAGGTTACGTGCCCTTCAGATCTTGTCCCCTCCCAGCCATCCGAACCTTCACCCGACTTTCCAGATCTATAGATAGAACCGTATTTCCAAACAGACAGGCAGGCAACTAAACAAACGCAAAGAGATGAGGCCAGGTAACACCATCAAGAGCTGCGAAGTAGTGCGCACCTTTCGCACGGCTTCTCGATTCCACTCTTGTAAAAATGCGGGAGCTACCATAGAAAAAAAGTGGATCTCATCTTCGGAGATTAGCTTGCTAAAAGATACAGTAGCATAGAAAGAAGGTGGTAGTTGAAGGCTTTTAAGTTTGTTGAGTAGGCTGGATACGGTAGTATCCTAGAGTCCATAATCTTCTGGTGTAGGCTCATCGTCATATGCGGTCTTCGCTTTGCAGAAATACGAACAAATCGTTTCTGAGTGGATCAAGCGTGCCGTCATCCATATATTGAAGATGGTTGGGGAGATGTTAGCCAACCGCCCTTGTAACTATCCTGCTTACCTTTTTCTAGATTTCCCAACTTCCTACCAGATTTCCAGAATTTCAGAAGAGATCCTACTTTACCCAAAGTTTTGCTATCGAGGGTGGTGGGGAGGGTGATAGTACGCGTAAACAGGAAAAACCACCATAAGTCGGCAACCTCTCTCAGAATGTCAGAAGGGAAATATGACCGCCCTAACAACCAGCAAATACGAGTCCTCCATCGTCCCTGAGACAAGAAAAATAGACTATTGAAAAAAAATTTCCTTGGCCCAAATACGACCCCTGTTGGATGTGCCCTGGAAGAAACCCGGAGCCACTTCTTAGGTGTCAACTCTCTTTGGCGCTAGGAACTCCCTACCGAACAGTTGAAACTCCGTAGTGCAACTTTACACCTCTAACGCGAATATCGATAAGAACGCCATCCAAGGCGAAATCAAAATTTGCTGGCCGAAAATATTCGCGCCATACATATAATATCGCAGGACTGTCTTGACTCCGAGACCACACTCTGGGAGCCAAATGAGTGCGATTCTAAATGTGTAAACATAGTCAAGAAAACTGTCCTGCAAACCGCAGGCGGCGAGGTCATATTGTTTTTCGCATTCTTTTCCGCTCGTCGCGATGTTTCCAGTCTGGGTAAAGTCCAGAAATAGGTGACAGCATACATTTTGAGGCTCGTTAGGTTACTTTTAGAATACTGGACCATGCAATAACATCTTTCCGTTCAATCGAAATGATCGATTTGACGTGACGAGATGATCATAGTTCATAGGGCTGTAACAATGCAGTTGTAGACGGAGTAGATCGATCATCGTTAATCAGTAAGGAAATCGATAATGTTCTGTGGGTGGGTTGCTATGGACTGGACTGATGTTCGTTCAGGGCTACAGTCGCTACCGAGGCGCTTCCATATGGGTCTGGCCTTTGAGATTGTCTGCCCTTTCCGTTAAAGACAGCGCCCGCGATGGACTTTGGCAGGTTTCAGGGGTCACATTTGCTAGAACAGGTGGCCAATGAAGCACTAATCAAAAAAAGCAGGAAAAAGGTGTGGAAGAGCGTGAAATAAGACCCTATGAAATTTAAGGCATGTGGACGAGTTTCGCAAACTTCTGGTGAGTTCTCCAATACACGTCGCCGCCTCGGAACTCTAGAAATTCAGCGTATATCAATGCCAGCAAGCATTGATAACTGTCAACCAGTCGGGGCGGGATTAACAGGACAGGAGGCGTCAGCCCGGCTCTGTTGACTCCGCCCTCGTCAACCAATCGATTTCGAGCCGCAAGAGTGGGATTTCTGCTGTGATTGCGAACTCCGCGTTCGTTTTCAATGGAGGGTTTTTTCACTTTGGTTGATCGCGGACGCTGCCTTTAAGCCTGCAGGACTCCAATGTCAACCCCGTTGCTTTTCCTAGCAGACTTCAGCTTTTCGTACACTGTTTTCACGTGCTACTGACACGCACAGGCCAAGGCAGTAAACACGATGCGGTAGGGACAGAGGGCAGATGAACTGCTCGGCATAAACACCCCGCCCCTTTGGCAGCCTATATAAGCCCCGATCGATGCTGCAGCAGGACGCGATCACTACTGCCAACCATCTCAACAAATCTCTCGTAACTGAGCAGCTATACTTTCCGCACACTAATATCGATCCAGTTTCAGAATGTTCAAGGAGTGTCCAGTTTCAGCGATCACTTCAACTACAGAATGTTTACAGAATGGCTCACAATGTAAGTAGCTGCATATGTGTGATGCGTGTTTGGTGCTTAGCTATGCGGTTTCAGAAGGGAGTTTTGGCTGGTGCTGGTGAAAAAGCCCAAGAGCTGTCCGAAAAGACTGCCGAGAAGCTGAGCCATGCCGGAACTGCAGTGAAAGACACCATTGCATCTGGATACGAGAAGGTGAAAGATACGGCAGCTTCTGCTTATGAAAAGGTACGTCCAGTACTATTACAACTATGTCAAATCATACTGTTGTTAAAGGTTGCCGGTAGCGCCAAGGAGAATTACGACGAAGCTAGTAGGAAGGTGGACGAAAAGAAGGATCAGCTCGGTAGGAAGATGGACGAGAAGAAGGATCAGCTCGGTTGGAAGAAGGACGAGAAGAAGGTGAAGACACATGACAAGGCATGGGTGGATAGATATATCATGACAAGGCATGGGTGGATATATTTGGGTTGAGCTTTTTTTCGGACAGGGAATTGATTTAGTCCTTTAAATATGGAAAGTATTCTGAAAGTAACTGTTTAGGCCACTGCTGCCCGAGAGGTCAATGGTTGCCGGAGGTTATGCGTAGAGAGGCGCTCACTTTCTGAAGAAGTTCAGAAACTCACGGATAGCTCGAGTAATGCCGAATATTCTTTCTTTTTCTTTGTCATTGTTCTGTGAAATACATGGAATAAAAATCGCGATTCATTTCCTTGAAGGAAAAAAACCAGTAAAAATCAGTGGTTGCCTCAAATCAAGCAGAAGAAAACTTTGCTGTTGGCTGGAAGAAACCTCGAGGCGTGCTAATTTCTGCCGGTCACTCAAATTGTGGTCACTTATCGAGTTTTTTCACCTTCCCAATGCGTTTCAGACCATCCGCAACAGTGGATTTGCCAACGCCTAGCTTTTCTGCAATCTCTCGAACTGTTTGGGATGGGTCAGCCTCCACAAACGCCTTCAAATCCTCGTCAGGTATTGCTTTAGGTCGACCGCTACGAGGTTCATCTTCAAGGCTGAAATCTCCAGAACGAAATTTGTCGAACCATTGTCGCACGGTGCTTTCTCCAACACTATTGGGCCCCCACATGTTGAGCTGTCTCGACTGCGGATTGACCCAATTTGCAGTTGAAGAAAAATATCGTCCGAAGTTGCTCTTTTGACATGCTTCAAAAAGTCTTGGGAAAAGGGGTTTATCAAGCAATGGTGAAACGGCAATTATACCATCAGAGCGCAAAAAATTCTCTTCAGGATGTACTACTGAGACGCAAGGGAGAATGAGTTTTTAATCAGCAATGAATGTACAAAAAATAGTAACACAAAACGCTGGGAACTTTCCGGACAACCTAATACGATCCCCTGATTCCCTGTCAGGGCACATCATTAGGTGGGGAATTTGGTCGAGTCAGTACGACCTCCTAGGGTTGCTTGATGAGACCCCCTGCCCTGATTCTCTCCAATCGTCAGAGGCTGGCGAACGGAGCCATAAAGCCATCGTGAAGGGGAATCTGCGAGAGCATACAACCTTCTCCATCCTATCCACCACATTCCCAAATACCTTCAACTTCCTACCAGCTTTCCGTATTCTTCCGAAGTTTTCCGGGAATTTTCTGGGTTTTCGATTTAAATTTAACATTTTGGGCTATCGTGTGAGGGTATGTAGGCTCACGAGCGAACAGGAAACAACTTAAAATTAACGGAAGGAAGAAAAGAAATTCCTGGCCGGAGACAAACGGACGCGATACACCCTGTTCGCACCAACAGAACTCAATTACAAGCCTACTACACCATAGCGTCCGTTCAACAAGAAAAATCGACTATCAAAAAACTCAGACCAATTCGACCCCCCCTCCCCGCCCCCAATCAATGACCGAATACGACCCGACCCATACCCATTGTCGGGGAGTTCCAGAGATGGTTGAGCCTGGCTGCCCAGGATGTCGAAACACACGCAGGCAGAGGCGGTAAGTGGACAGAGATCAGCCGTGCCGCTCGACGTAAACAACCCGCCCCTTTGGACCCCTATATAAGCCCTGATGGAAGCAGCAGCAACACGAGCTCAGGCAGCTCCTCCTACCCCAGCAAATCTTGCTTATTACATCTCTGCCTTTGCTCTTAGCTTTTGGAAAATCGCTTCGTACGCTATAGTCTGTTCATTTTCAAAATGCTAAAGTCTGTACAATTTCAGAAAGAATTTCAACTAAAAAACATTTGCAAAATGAGTAATGTAAGTTTCTAAATACATGTGGTGTTGTAGTTGTGGTGCAAGCTTGCCGTTTTAGAAGGGAGTATTGGCTGGCGCTGGTGAAAAAGCCCAGGAAATCAAAGACGTAACTGCGGAGAAGATATGCAATGCTGGAACTGCAGTGAAAGACACCATTGCATCTGGTGTCGAAAAAGTGAAAGGCACGGCAGCTTCAGCCTATGAAACGGTATTTCCATCTCTATTGCTAGTAATGCGTTTCAAGTCATAATTGTTGTTCAAGGTTGTCGGTACTGCAGAAGAGAAGAAGGACCAGCTCGGTCGAAAGGTCGATGAGGGCAAGGATAAGGCGCATGATATGAAGGGGAAGGCGCAAGACAAGGTAAGACTGGGTTTGTTAGAGCTGAACTTTTCAGGGATACTGAGTAAATCCTTCAAAAAAACATTCTAAAACTAAATGTTTAGGCCAATGATGCCCGAGATTACATGGGCAAGAAAATGCACGAAGGAGCTAACAAGATGCAATCCTGAAAAGGCTCCTTCTCTTATTTTCTGTACATTTTTGTAATTAACAGTTATGTGTAGAGTTAGTTCGCGCGTTTTTTGAAGAAGTTCATTGAGCTTACGGATTGTTCGAGTAAAGAAGCTTATTCTTTCGTTTCTGACATTGTGTTGTGAAATGTTTGAAATAAAAATAGAATCGGACTTGTAGTGTTGAGTTGAGTAAAGTTAACAAACACGTTGAGAGCAGGTGGAAGGGAATTGCTGTTTTAAATGAACGTGCTTAGCTAAAATCCAGTGCTTCACGAAAGAAACCGGGGTCAGTCAAGTAGCACCTCTGGATAAAGGGCACAGCAGATGCAGATCTTCTCTGAAGCTGCAGTCCACCATAGTGTAACTAAGGGTGAAGGACAATAGGGCAACTTCGGGGACGAGATGACTTCGAGAAAATGTCTGTGGGGGTGGCTGGCTTATTGGGCGTCACTTATTACTATGCTGGAAGCAAAGGTGCACATACAACATTGCCATTCGTCAGGGGCCGCATGAACGGCGCGGTTCGAGCCCGCGCCCGGCTGCCTTACTCTAAGAGTGGCAATCGGGCAGAGATCGGTTTTACGAAGAAATGACACTGTTGCAGCAGCCGCCACAGGTGGAAACCGACCTGGCAGTTATATTGTGATGATATAAGCTAGGTAGGCGGCAGATGGTCCGTTGCGCCCTTCCCTAGCCAACCTGTCGCCATTTCGTCAGCCCTGAAGTGGGCTAAGTGGGTAGAGCGGACGAAATGGAAAAATAGAAGCTGCAACATAAGCACTGGTGCAAAACTACGCAGTATGAAAAAAGCAATGGGACAGAAAACTGAATGGACGATATTCTCCGCTCTCTCTTAAACCCTGTACCTCGCGCAGGCTTTTAGGTGAAATCTTTATTCAACGCTCAAGCAATTTGACAGGGTGTCTTCTTCAAGGCACTCTACAGTAAATCCGCCACCACATGCGGAATGTTGGTCAGTTGCAAGAGTAACAGCAACTCATATGAATGAGCGATATTACGCGTACTGTGAGACAAAGCTAGTGAAAGCAAAGGGCACGTAAGAGGCAAAAACCAAAAGAAGGAGTACCGTATGACTGACTAGTCCTCCCGCCGGCTGGAGCTGGCGCTCTGATATAGGCGGCTTCGCAGGGCGGGCACCGCATATGCTCCACCCACAAGGGGAACTACCTTACTTTGATAGGCTCGTTCACACGTTTGCTCACCTTCTTGTCGTTATGTGATGTGCTCCGAGAGGGTTTTACAGATTTTCTTGCTTGGCCTCGTCCGGCTGCTCCGCCCATAACGGGTGTGCCTCGCACCTTCAACTAGTGACCGCCAGCAAATCATATTTCACTTTTCCATTTTTGAAATGAGCACTTTTATGCTTATGGGCACGCTCCATCAATTGTGGCTGGTCCAAACAAACCGCAGGTGAGAATGACGAAAGAGAACGACTTCCCGAAACTTGTGGGAGGCACCGCCCATCTTGATCACGTCCCGCCCGTTACGGGTGTGCCTCCTCGGTTCAGCATGTCGATCTCCTCTCAGCCATACACCACTTTTTACCCATCTCGGGGTTCTTCTGGAGCCGAATTATGAATTTTCAGTGGCCCGCAAGCACCGCCCAAATCGTGTACTCTCCTCTCATTTCTGGTGTGTCTCCATTATTTGATCTCTCAACCTTTCCCTAACCCTATTCCACTTTTCTCAATTATGAATTTTCTCAGCGACACCGCTGACTTTCAGCTCATGCTTCGCTTCTCTGCCGGAGCTTATCACAGATTACGTGCCCTTCAGATCTTGTCCCCTCCCAGCCATCCGAACCTTCACCCGACTTTCCACTTGATCTATAGATAGAACCGTATTTCCAAACAGACAGGCAGGCAACTAAACAAACGCAAACATGCAAAGAGATGGAGCAATTTTTCAGTTTTTTGGACCAAGTTTTCCTTCACTAAGCAACACCTTCAACCTACCAGGTAACATCATCAAGAGCTGGGAATAGTGCGCATCTTTCGCACAGCTTCTCGATTCCACTCTTGTAGAAATGCGGGAGCTACCATAGAAAAAAGTGGATTTCATCTTCGGAGATTAGCTTGCTAAAAGATGCAGTAGCATAGAAAGAAGGTGGTAGTTGAAGGCTTTTAAGTTTGTTGAGTAGGCTGGATACGGTAGTATCCTAGAGTCCATAATCTTCTGGTGTAGACTCATCGTCATATGCAGTCTTCGCTTTGCAGAAATACGAATAGCCAACCGCCCTTGTAACCATCCTGCTTACCTTTTTCTAGATTTCCCAACTTCCTACCAGATTTCCAGAATTTCAGAAGAGATCCTACTTTACCCAAAGTTTTGCTATCGAGGGTGGTGGGGAGGGTGAATAGTACGCGTAAACAGGAAAAACCCACCAATAAGTCGGCAACCTCTCTCAGAATGTCAGAAGGGAAATACGACCGCCCTAACAACCAGCAAATACGAGTCCTCCATCGTCCCTGAGACAGGAAAAATAGACTATTGAAAAGAATTTCCTTGGCCCAAATACGACCCCTGTTGGATGTGCCCTGGAAGAAACCCGGAGCCACTTCTTAGGTGTCAACTCTCTTTGGCGCTAGGAACTCCCATACCGAACAGTTGAAACTCCGTAGTGCAACTTTACACCTCTAACGCGAAGTATCGATAAGATAGAAACACCATTACGCCATCCAAGGCGAACTCAAAATTTGCTGGCGAAAATATCACGGCTTTACTGGAGTTTACTTCAGCAAGAAAACTGTCCGTCAGACCGCAGGCGACGAGGTCATTTGGTCTTTCGTATTGTTTTCCGCTTGTCGGGGTGTTTCCCACTCTGGGTAAAGTATAGGAGTAGGGTGACAGCATGCATTTTGAGGCTCGTTGGGTTATTTTTAGAATACAAGACCATGCAAAAACAACTTTCCGTTCAATCGAAATGATCTTTGACGTGACGAGATGATCATAGTTCATAGGGCTGTAACAATGCAGTTGTAGACGGAGTAGATCGATCATCGTTAATCAATAAGGAAATCGATAATGTTCTGTGGGTGGGTTGCTATGGACTGGACTGATGTTCGTTCAGGGCTACAGCCGCTACCGAAAACGCTTCCATAAGGTAGACCTTGTTGTGTTCCATGTGTCTGGCCTTTGAGATTGTCTGCCCTTTCCGAATTAAGCCTGCAGGACTCCAATGGCAATCCCGTTGCTTTTTATAGCAGGCTTCAGCTTTTAGTACACTGTTTTCACGTGCTACTGACACGCACAGGCCAAGGCAGTAAACACGATGCGGTAAGGGGACAGAGGGCAGATGAGCTGCTCGGCATAAACACCCCGCCCCTTTGGCAGCCTATATAAGCCCCGATCGATGCTGCAGCAGGACGCGATCACTACTGCCAACCATCTCAACAAATCTCTCGTAACTGAGCAGCTATACTTTCCGCACACTAATATCGATCCAGTTTCAGAATGTTCAAGAGTGTCCAGTTTCAGCGATCACTTCAACTACAGAATGTTTACAGAATGGCTCACAATGTAAGTAGCTGCATATGTGTGATGCGTGTTTGGTGCTTAGCTATGCGGTTTCAGAAAGGAGTTTTGGTCTGGTACTGGTGAAAAAGCCCAGGAGCTGACCGACAAGGCTGCCGAGAAGCTGAGCCATGCCGGAACTGCAGTGAAAGACACCATTGCATCTGGATACGAGAAGGTGAAAGATACGGCAGCTTCTGCTTATGAAAAGGTACGTCCACTACTTTTACAACTACATGCGTATCAAAGTCATACTGTTGTTAAAGGTTGCCGGTAGCGCCAAAGAGAATTACGACGAAGCTAGTAGGAAGGTGGACGAGAAGAAGGATCATCTCGGTAAGAAGATGGACGAGAAGAAGGAGAAGACACATGACAAGGCATGGGTGGATATATTTGGGTTGAGCTTTTTTCGGCTTTAAATATGGAAAGTATTCTTAGCGTAACTGTTACTGTTTAGGCCAATGATGCCCGAGACTATGTGAGCAAGAAAATGCACGAAGGAGCCGACAAGATTAAATCTTAAGAAGGCTCATTCATTATTTTCTGTACATTCTTGTAATTAAAGAGTTATGTGTACAGTTAGGTTATGTGTAGAGTTAGGCGCTCACTTTCTGAAGAAGTTCGGAGAAACTCACGGATAGCTCGAGTAATGCCGAATATTCTTTCTTTTTCTTTGTCATTGTTTTGTGAAATACATGAAATAAAAACGGTTCGCGATTCTTTTCCTTGAAGGAAAAAATATCAGTGAAAATCAGTGGTTTCCTCAAATCAAGCAGAAGAAAACTTTGCTGTTGGCTGTGAATGAGGAGGTGCTGGCAGGAAAAACTGGGGTAATCGTTGTATGGAGGGAAGGAGGACTTACACTACTCTCAGAAAAGCAACGTGAGCCTCCATAGCATCAAAATTGCTGCCAAATAACAGTTTCGAGTACTAGGGTAACTGTGCCACAGCGGTATGAGGTGAACGAGGACTGCGCTATATCTGTGCGAGGGGCGAGCCATGGGTGAGAAGGAACAA
>MU913228.1:0-30221 GCA_036418165.1 Cooperia oncophora | reverse complement strand
AAATGCATACAAATGCATTTCTCCAATGTTTGTGACTATGACCATTGTTTGTGACTATGTCTTCCCTACGGAACGCTCCCTAAGCGATTCTGGTCGTCTGCGCCCTGTGCTTAAGCCTTTTCGGGGAAAGGGATACAGATCAACGATCAAATCATCGAATTATCATATCCTCCTATGGTCCCGTCGCAAAACGTGAAGGCAGCCCAAGCTTATACGATTGACTTCCTTTGATTTCAGTAAGCGGCGACGTGGTCAACTCCAACGCATCCCGCTCTCAATTTCGTGCAGAAATAATGCGTGATTTTATACGATCCGAAGAGGCCTATGTGGCTAGCGTGCAGAGAACTCATGAAGAGCTTTTGCTGCCCATTAGAGCGGCAGGCATGTGAGCGTCTTATTTATACAATAACACCGTAACAAATCCCAGGGCTAATTTTCGGATTTTTAGTCTGTCGCCTGAGGATTACTCCGTTTTGTCGTGCTACATCGAGGATATAGCTGCCCTACAAAGGCTTACACTCTACCGTCTCAAGGATGCCTTAAAGTAGTGTAGTTCAAATTCTTCATTACCGATCACTATTTCTACTTTATTTATTTAGCCTGGATGTTTCTCAACAAAGAATTGGTGGTATTTTGATATCTTGCGCCGCAGAACTTCGACGATTACTAGTGGCCTATTGTGAAAATCATCCCAAAGCAGTGGAAGTGATGAACGAGAAGATGTCAGTTTCTCTTGCTTCTTTTTCTGTACTATGTTTTTACAAAATATTTTATATTTTTCGTTTATTAGCTCCTTTGAGTTGATATAAAGTCCTGTTCGCTGCGGATGAAGGGGCGTGACAGGTAGAATGGGTTTGGCGCTGCGCCACTTCCGTTCTCCTCCAGTTCTTTAAGCGGCTAAGAGATAACAATTGGTGGAGAATGGTAGCTTAGCCACTTAAACAACTGGTAGAGAAGCACTGCTACAAACGATATCATGCGCTCTTATTTCCTGCCCCTTCGACAACTGGTGGAAAGCTGTTTAGGCATTGTTCACACTCTGCGGTCCAGCGTTTCTCTGAAACGCGGCGGTTCGGCGAAAAGCTTTCGATACATATCGACTGGCGGTTGGGCGAAGAGCCTGGCGGTTGGGCGAAAGGGTTTTGGTACGTATCGACGGGCGTTTCGCCAAACCGCGACGTTTTTCGCCTTCGACAAAACGCTAGCTCCATCGCGGTGGCGTTTTTCGCCAGCGAAATCGATACACATCTACTGCTTTTCGCCCAACCGCCCAACCGCGGCGGTTGGACGGTTGGGCGATTCTCCGATCGATGACTATTTATTGCTTTTCTCCCAACCGCCGGGTCGCAATCTGTGAACAATGCCTTAGGCGCCCGCCAAACTCGCCTGACCCTGACACGCCCCTTCATCCGCAGCGAACAATACTGTAGTTGGTACGGTTTGTGATGAAATGATGATCTACGTAATCATATCCAAGAAACAGCAACCTTTTCATTCACGACTATATTGATTCTTTTCTACGAATTTTTCTTTTTTCTGAGAAACTGTCGAAATGGGGGGGGGGGAAGGTTACCTACACTGTCTCCCAGCTGAGCCGCTTATTTTGCCCTTCGCCACAACTGCTGTAAGAACACACATTTCACATCTACTTTTTAATCGTGCTCTTTCTTCCATTCAATTGCAATTTTTATGTGATGAGTTGTGAATGAAATAGGGGCCTGATTTTGAAATATTATTCCAACCGTTTGAAAACCGGCCGACCAAGGCAATCAGTTGATACTTTCCTATATAAATATTTACACAATTGATCTACTTAGTCGTTTTCACGTAAGGAGACTTTTGTAAGGGAAACGGCGATGGCTTCATACTTTTTAGTGTCTGGCTTTTTTCTCCATAGAACCTCGGCATTATTGTTAATTTTACACTTCTTGGGTTGTGTTTGAGACGTTTTTACGTAAAACTCTCTGTTAATCTGGCCTGACTTTCAGAAACTACGCGTCGTACTCGGAAGCCTGAACATGGTTCAAGGTTTGGAAGTTGCACCCTTCATACCGCCAAGCGCGTCCCGGAAAGCTCCAATAGGAGAAACGATTTCCGAACTGCAATTATGTAAGCTAACCAATTACAACTAACAGCGTGTGGCGCTGTTCCAATCCTGCGGTGCTGGACTGGTGAACTCGTTTCTCCCATTTGAGTTTTTCTGTAGTTCTGAAATTCCGTCAAAAACCCTAGGGTGTCTATGCGTTTGGCAGTACAGTGGGTGCAACACCTAAACTCTGAGCCATGTTTAGGCCTATGAGGACGACGATCCGTCGAAACGTCAGCAAGTTTAGTAAGGAGTTACCCCTAAACACCTACCTGGCACAAAAAAAAAAACAAAACAAGAACTGCTAGCTTTCTCCTTCGTATTTTCACAGTCAATCGGCTTCTCGTTTTCCGATGTCAGGGTGAATTCAGAGAAACCGATTTTCTCTTAGGGGTTATCAAACAGCACAAGTCATTCTAGAGTTGCATCCACAAACAGTTTCTCTCTTAGGTCGCCTTCTACTAGTGTGGGATGTTTCAGGGATGCGGTAAGGAGTGTACTACTCGAGCATGGTAGGGATGTCCCTAGCCTGATTGCTGGTCTTAGTGAACCATTTCGACATCTCGATAAGTATCCAACAGTGCTACAAGAACTGGAACGCAATATGCCTGTGAGTTCTGCTATTTGACTGCTATGTTTTACTATTTTTCTCTTTTTCTTCCCAAAATGCTTGAATGTTACAAGCCTTTACAGCCTAACCAAACAGGTGTACATCGATGTGGTTAGGGAAACCCTCCGGGGTTTGTGGGCAGCTTCGAGCGCGTGCTCCTTTTCGAATTGGTCATGAGTTTTCGAGATGCTTTTCATATGGTTGCGGCCGTCTGAAAGGGGTCGCTGTAAAGGTTTTTCCTAGGTGTGGAATAGTGCTCTGCCCTTTTGCGGCTTGACCTTCTTTATTCGAAGAAAGGTTCAAATACATTTTGATACTCGGAGTATGGTGCTGTCCCGGAGTCTCATTTCTTATCTGAATGTGTAATAACAATGTGAAACTCCAAAAATTTATTCCAAAAACTCAAAAGACAGCAAAAGTCTCAAAAGTTTTTTAAAATATCTTATCTTGCAATATTTCGGTGCGTAGCACCTTCTCAGGCCTGAAATTATTTAGCTTGTTTTAATCTGGATATGCACCTTATATCCAAGCGAAAACAAGCCAAATAATTTCAGGCCTGACGAAGGTGCTACGCACCGAAATATCGCAAGATATTTTAAAAACTTTTGAGACTTTTGCTGTCTTTTGAGTTTTTTGGAATAAATTTTTGGAGTTTCACATTGTTATTACACATTCAGATTTCGAGACATGATGAACATTGGAGCTTGCTCAAGGAACTCTGACCATCCCGTAGGCTGTCGTCCAGGTTTTCCTCCGGCATGCCGAAAATCCAGCGGTGGTCGCTCTAGTCTAGAACTTACCTCCAAAATGCATGACGCGCTCAGCCCACCTGATTTTCGATACCTTGACAAATGCAGCTGCGCCCCTGATTTTCGATAATCGAAGGAGTATGGAACCCTGGATTCTCTCTCTCTCACTTGCGTTTAGCGAGGAACTCCGGGCGTGCCCCTTCCATGACGCGTTAAAAGACGCTAACCTGAGGCGTATGTTAGAGCAGGAAGCATTGCGAAACCGAGTAGGAGTGCACGGAGCCGTGTTTTCTTTGACTTTTCGCTGTCCATATTCATGTTCTCCAAAGCTCCGCAAGCCGATCGCCTCTACCTGCTCACCTCTAGTGCCCAGTCTTGTATAGCAGGAAAGAGGCGTCAGAAACCAGTCCTCTTTCAGTCGCCGCGGTTGTGTTGTAACGTTTTGTGTGTGTTTGAGTCTTGGCTGATCGATACCACTTGGTTGGGTAACTTAACCAGTCTGCTAGTCCTGGAAAATGTTCTTGGAATGGGAAGGTTATCTCTTTCAAATTCCGCTGCAGTAGTGGATCATTAGGGTCGGATTGTAAGCAACCACTAATGAACAGTCCTTCCAGTGAGGTAATCCACAGAATCCCTGACTGGTTCCAGCAAGTGCATAGTAGTTCATGGTTACAAGCGATTTTCGAGTTCATGCTTTGCGTCAGCCTACGCCGACCTGCAGCAGCGTTTCGAGCGTACGCCAAGCGCCAGCGAATGGGAAAGTGTAAGTATTGATTTAGCGATGTCAGGTGCAAGCATGCAGCTGCGCTTTCGCAGGCAGTTTTGCTCAAGCTCAAATTGTCCGCGAAAACGCTAGCGTTTGCCAGATCGATATCCATACTTTTCTAATCGCTAGCGCTGGCATAAGCTCGAAACGCTGTCGTACGCCGTTGTACCGGAAAAGTATGCACGCAGCCTTAGCTGAAGAGAGTTAGATCTCGGTGTATTCTTTATTCAGTTTTAATGTTTGCAAGAGAACTAAAACGATCGGTTTTTACGGTGGGACTTCTCAAAAAAATAAGGCGTAAAAGGATAATTACAGCTAGATTCAGTGAATGAGCCACTGTGATCCTGCTCATAGTAATCGCGCTGCCAGCGCTTTATTGAGCTTTCGATTTTCTAGGAAGGCCATATTGATCGTGGGGATGTTCAGCGTTCGTGCGCTGTGTTCAAGGAGATGAAGGTATGTTTGGCTTCCACTAGCTGAGGAGTTGGACTTTTTCTAATTTACTTTTCGCAGGCCTTGTGTGAAGCGGTCCGAAAGCAGAAAGAGCTGCAGCTCGAGCTTCTCTACACTGGTTTAGTGGAGGGGTGGGCTTCGTTCGAGCAACGGGGTCGTATTCTCTATGTTAGTGTGGTTCCACTAACATATGATGGCGTTTGTGACGATAGGTTTGTATTTAACATATAGAATCAGTAACGTCTTGACTGTTTTTATGTATTTCATTTTGTTTCAGATGTCTTGCATTATTCTCAAAAATGTTAATGGTTCTCGAAATTACACTGGACATCAATTCATACAGATTACTGCGAAAAGTCTCTACGCATAACTTGAGAGTTCGTTGCTCCGAGAACAGGGGTGGTCTGATTGTTGGTCAGTTCTTCGTTTGATTCGTCCGTAAGGATCAATTTGAAACCTGGAATTTTTGTTGTGTAACTTATGATCCAAAACAGAAACAATCGATACCCTGCTGCGTTCATACTTTGCGGCAGCGTCCACCAGGATGCGGCAGCGTTTCGAGCGAACGCTAGCGCAAGCGACTAGGAACGTATAGATATCGATCTAGTGAACGCCTGCATTCGCCAGTGTTTGCCAGCGTACAGTAGCATCCAGGAGTGAGGAGTATGGGAAAAGGGAGGGTAGCAGGTAGCTGTATTAGGGTCATGAAAGTGCGTGTGCCACGTGCCTTAGCCGTTATACGATGCAGTTGCACACGCCACAGTTTTACGGCTACTAATCCAGCTGTCTGCTACCTCCTATTTCCACATACTCTGCGCTTCTGGACGCTGCTGTACGCTGGCAAACGCTGGTGGACGCAAGTGGACGCCGACGTTCGTCATATCGGACTATACTCTCCTAGTCGCTGGCGCTGGCGTTTGCTGCCTTTCGCTGATGGGCTGTCGCGAAGTACGGATGCAGCTTTATAACTTTGTATACGTCGACTTTGCAGGAGATATGGAGCTTTCTATTTCATCTACCTTTGATTTGGAACGATGGCTTGAAGCGTTCGCGAGACGTGAGGGCATAGTGATCGAAGACTGCTCAATACTAACGCCACCTGCAGTACCGCAATCGTATGCAGTTAGTAATATGGTATGTTTACTATTTCTAGAACATTTGCTCATCGCTCTTGCTGGACTTGCGTTGTAAAATACCGACGGTTATTTGGGAATTGACCTTTCTTTTGCTTTTTCAATGTTGATGGGGTTCTTCCTGAAAGTTAAGACGTCTTTATGTTATCCGGGTCTTTGATGTTACGCTGTACGCTCACCTTCGGGATCCGCTTCTAAGCATGTGCGAGGTTAACGGGTTAGCAGCTGTATAATTGTGCCACTTTTGCCGCTGATCGAAATGAAGCTGGAGGGTAGTGGTAGCTAGGTGCCGTTTCAGATTCCGCCCCCAAGCAAAGCAACGGACGCAACGTGTCACAGGACTAGCACACGTGTACGCTCTGCTTTGTCGCGCCTGTAGCCGTGACTATAGCCGAACGCGCTATTTGTCCGCGTCCTCTCATCTCTGGCTGTTCTCGTTCTGCTGTTCTAGTCAGCTTGCCTTTCATGTTGTTCGCCGCGGGACCCCGGCATCGACGCACATGCCGCATGTTGTGGGTAGCTGGTGGAGTCCAAAACGGCGTCTAGCAATCGCAACCTTCCAGCTTCTTTTCCGCGCACTTTTGAACGATGAAGGTGCCACATTTGTGCAGTTGCAGACTAGCACCTGCCAAATGGCTGTGCTTCATCTCGCAAGTGAGCGTACAACCTATCCTTCATTATTTTTTTGTTTTGATTCAGTCTATAGTGAGTATTTGTATAATTTTTATAGCATATGCTGTCTCCTTCCCGCAAAGCAGATATATCAGAGATGCCCT
The DNA here is from genome assembly GCA_036418165.1 of Cooperia oncophora. Taxonomy (NCBI): domain Eukaryota; kingdom Metazoa; phylum Nematoda; class Chromadorea; order Rhabditida; family Trichostrongylidae; genus Cooperia; species Cooperia oncophora. The sequence continues at coordinate 23,648 of MU913228.1, read as the reverse complement.
TAGCTGAGCGAGCCGTCGTTGGCCGAAAAGCTTCGTGAGTTATATTCTAGAAACTAGTTCGCTGCATGTTTGGCGTACTATCTTTTTTCCTTAGTTCAGTACAGAACCTTTTAAAAACAGTGGAACGATGGCTGGGGGCGGGATTCGTCGCCAACGTCATTGGTGGGAAGGCTGAGTGGGAGTGTTGCCAAGCGCTCTCTCGCATCCTTTCCACCAATGACACTGGCAGCAATCGCCCACCTCCAGCAGTCGTGCCCGTTGACTCTATGTTCTTAGCGTAGCTGGTGTGCGCACGTATCTATGCGAATCTTTATCAGTGTTTCGAAGAACTTTATCCTGACAAGCTGTTATTAGCAATTTCTCCAAAAATTTCAGTATTGGAAACAATGACCTTCGACTGAATCACGAATTGGAAATGATTTTGCCTGACGATGCCGAAGAGCAGGACCTCAATTCTTCCAATCACCGATCTCTTAATGGTAAATTTTCCCATCTTACTTAGTTTTCCGGCTAAGGGACTCATTCTATCACCATGCTTCCAGATACCGGTAAGAAGATGTGCTTCCGTGTAGTACCTCCTCATCGTCATGTATTGACGGGCCCAGCAACGTCAAAGAAGAATGTCAAAATGCGAAAGGAGGGTTAGTCACTACAGAAGGTTGAGTTGTGTGGTTTCATAATGTATTGCTCTTTCAGTAAATGTTGGGGAGCAACACGATGCGCAGTTGTTACGTATTATTGAAGCGTACTGCAGCGGAGCTGCGAGGGCTGCTCCTCTCATCTCAGACTGTCGACCACCACAGTTGATAGTAGCTGAAGATGAAAAGATTCTAGTCGAAGAAGTTGTTGGGGATGAGATTATCATTCAGGAAAAGTATGGTTTGATTTCTACCACCCTTCTTAACATTTTGAACGACGAAATTTTGCAAGAAAAAAACCTAAAAATATTCTAAAAAGGGCTTGGTCGAGGCGAGGAGCTTAGTGTAGGTTGTTTAAAAATTGCACTCTATTTGTTATATATGTGAGAAGTCCACTGAAAAAGGAGGTCGGTGGATGAGGTTATAAGGCGGCAAATGGGCGGGATCAAGTGTATTACTATATGAAAGTCCATTCAATGTGCATATGCGTGATATAGTGAAATTGTGAAAAATTGGAGTAAATAGAATTCATAGGGTGCAATAAGTGTAACATGGATGTAAATTACGTTCGCAGCAAAAAAGTGGCGTGGCTACCTGGGACGGTGCTTCCGATGAAGTCAGGGATAGTGTAGTGATCGCTTTGCTCAAAACTGCGAAGAAATCGCTTCACTAAAGAATCCCTTACGCTTTTTTGTTCCAACATTTAATACTTTATATTATCCTCAGTTTAGTGGCAGTTCCGTATTGTGCAGTGTTGTAGGAGCCTGGTGGATACGGTGTATGCGTTAAAGGACCAAGTGGCTGGTCTACGCCAGGAACTTGCGTCTATGAATCGTGCCCTTGACCGAGAACAGCGAGCTCGTCGACGTTTGGAAGAGCTGGTTCGCCGCGGGAGCATGAACGCTTCATCACCGGTGTCCACTCCTAGACCTACCGTAGAGATGAGTATATCCCAGTAATCTGGTCAGCTTGTTAAAATTCTCATAATTCTATGCTTATTTATTTGATGTTTTAAAGTTGTGCCTGAGCTCTGAGATGGGATAATTAATAAGTACATGTGATTATTCAGAGATGTGATCTAGTTATAGAAGTTTATAATTACATTGTAATTAGAGTAGGAAATTGTGTAGTTCTCTTTTGTGTTATTTATCACCTCTACATTGTTTGCGGCTGCTCATCAAGTCGCGTTTGTAGTTTGTGCAGAACGAAGAGAATTCAGAGGGTTTGCGAGCTAGGAGCATGCGATCGATTGGCTCCGCCCATCAACAAACTGGGTAAATGCTCGAATCTGGCAAACTAAAGGAAAAAAGTTCAGATGGGAAAAGGTGGTTCTCTTTGCTGATTTTGGTGAGCTGCCTGCCCGCGCAATCGATCCCATTTTTCATTGGATCTACACTCTTCAGCAGGTCAAAAATTGTTAGTTGGAGTTTACACCTAGGTAGAGAAAAATTTTGGCCCTCCAGAGTGGGGTTTTCACGTGTCGAGAAGGGGCTCCCGAAAAACTCGCGTCCTCCTAGTTCGCGGATTCTCCACGTTCGCTTTGAACGTGGCCTCGAAGACCGAAAAGTTGTACGACGCTGACATGCCCAAAAAATCATTCTGGAAAAATCTTTTGGCGTCTATCTGTGTTGTGTAACATTTCGGTCCTAATTCCTGAGCTCAGGAACCGCGCAAATTTAAGCTGTTTCAAGGTTGTGGACACGATTACTGAGGGCAGGCGGTTGTCGTTAGGCCGCGTTCATACCGTGCGACGTCTTTTGCGTAAGTTGCGTAAGTTGCGTAAGCTGCGTAAGTTGCGACTGAAGAACACATACGTATCGATCCAAAGAAAGCTGCGTAAGTTGCGTAAGTTCGTAAGCTGCGTAAGTTGCGTAAGCTGCGTAAGTTGCGTAAGCTGCGTAATTTGCGTAAGCTGCGTAAGTTGCGTAACCGACGACAACTTCGAGAAGAATAGATACGTATCGATCGGTTAGCTGTCGTCGGTTACGCAACTTACGCAGCTTACGCAACTTACGCAGCTTACGCAACTTACGCAGCTTTCGTTGGATCGATACGTATGTATTATTCACGAACCAGTCGCAGCTTACGCAACTTACGCAGCTTACGCAGCTTTCGTCGACGTTGACGTCGACGTCGCACGGTATGAACGCGGCCTTAACGTCATTGGTGAGAAAGCTAGGTGGGTGTGGCCAAACGTCCTATCGCAACCCTTGCACCGAAGGCGATGGCAACAACCGCTCCTTTCCCTCGCCCCCCTCCCCTTCTAGAAATTGTGCCCACTGCCTTTAATGCCTCCTGCTGTACGAAAGTGTGAAGCAATTCAGAAATTTTCTTCAGGATTCTAAGAGCAAGTTCTTTTATTTCTCTATAACTTTACTTTAGCAACTGATGTTAATATTTTAATGCCTGTGAATCTGTTTTTCTAACATATATGCTAATTATTAACGGTTGCATGCATTTTTAGTCGACGGATCCCATGTCCATTCAAGGTGCTATTACAGCTATTACTCAGAATGAAATGAGACTTTTAATCTTGTGGTGCTATAAACTATTTCTGTACGACAGTATTCTCCTGGTTATTACGTTTCTGCGAAAATGATATTACATTCCTAGTGTCGTTGTCCAGTAGGTGTTTGTCTGCCATGTTTGTTCTCTAAGGGTATGCCGCAAGACGATCGCAATGTGCCGCGGTGGTGGGCGGTGCCGTGCTCGGCAGTCGAGTTGCATTTTCGGGTTGTTTGTTTTTGAGGGTATGTGACAAAAGAAGTCGTAATTGGCCGCGTCAGCAGGCGTCGCGTGCGATGTCGCGTCCGCCATTGGCGACGGCTCTAGGTCCTATTGGTCGAGAATAGACAACGCACCCAAAAACAGCCGTAAATGTCCGCTATATCTTAGTAAACATGAAATCCGATGCTCTAATCGAAGGGTGGTGCGACTTAAGAAAACGCTGTGTACATGGCCACGTGCGGCGAAGTACGGATCACGATTCTCTTGTCCGTCCCCCGTTTTTGAAAGTTAAACGGACGGAAAAATTCAACAGCGCTAGTCCAATGACAAAATGGCACACGGCGAGAAGTTGCACGCATCGCTCCACGATACGTCGCGTGCGACGTCGCGACATTATGGTCGTCTTGTCAGTGTCCTGTTCCTGAGTGCTTTTTGTGTAGTTGATGTAATATTTGCTTGCATTATGATTATGCTTCTGAAGATAGTGACCGACAGGCAGCGAGTCTCAATTTCGTCCAATATACTTTCCTTTGTGGGGGACAGTACAGTAATAGGAAGTAGCGTGGATCGTCAGGATATTTGGGCCATACCTAGACGGTCTTAAAGACCACCGGCGTCGCGTGCGCGGCGATCTGCGGACACCACATGCTTGTAATGAAGTGCACGCTCGCGATAAACTCATCGAATTATTGAATAAGATTGTGTTCGCTTCAGTTTCAGCCATGCTCTTCACTCTGTCACAATCCTTTCTGGAGAACATATATTTTCAGAAATTATATCGTGCCGTCAAGATAGGACGGACCCGTTTAAAAATAGCAAAGAAATGTCACCGTTGCGATAACGAAACCATCGCGTGCGTGCATCAATCCTAACCAGACGAAATTTGCAGTTGTCGCGCGCGACGACGCATGGCCCTATATTCGCATGCCCCAAACGTAAGGTAGTTCGGCTCTGATTGACTGCTCAAGAGGTGATCGACCATGAAATCTTAAATGCAATGTCAGTGCGCGAAGATAACTGAAATTTATGTGCGGTCGGTCAATATTCTTCAAAATGGGAACATGGTCTGGCGCTAACGTAATTCAGGAAAAGGGGTTTGGGCATAGAAGACCATCTCTCTTCCGTTCGCCAATGTTCACGTCGCGGAGAATCTGGTGTATAGTGTAGTTCGCTGCGGACGGTTGGGCGTGTGTGCGGCTGCGCTTGGCGCGGTGCCAAACTCGTTCTACACCAGTTGTTGAAGCGGGCAAGTGACAATACTGTATCATATCCTTCGTATTACTAGTCTTCTACCACTTTTTGTCGCAGACGCTCTTCAACAAGAAGGCAGAGAACGGCTTTGATAGGGTGACACACTCATACTGGCTGACACGCCCAACCGTCCGCAGAGAACTATAGGTTCGCGGTTAGATAAGCTACACATCCCTGAGATGTTGTTAACGTAGCTCGTACTAACGACTACGTAACGGCGAATGCACTTTTAGTGATATCTTTTCATTGTGGAACATGTTTTTGTTCAACCAAAGCAAGGTGTGAGTTATCTGAAATTGAAAACCTCACGAAAAACCGGTTCTACTCCATGTTCAAGTGAGGTACGCAGCCACGCCCATCGCATCTCAAGGATAAGGAGTACGTGTCGGCAGAAAGAACTATGCAAGCGAAACACTGGACATTCTGGCACACTCACAGTTAGCGTAGCGCAGGCGACTAGTCGCGCGTTATAGGCATGCCGAGCAAACTCTGAATGCTACGCGTGCTCCCTCCCCTGCCCGAGATTACGTTAGCGTCTGTGGTTCTTCCAAAAGCTTAATGATTTTCGGATCCGAAGATGGGGACATGACCTACAAAATTCAATTTTCCGTACGAAGTAGCTGCGGGGGAACTGGCCGTTCTTTTTCCTTTGCCTCAACTGATTTTCCTCTCTTCTCGTGTTCTCAGTATGCACTTCTCGAGTGCAGTTCAGCACATCCAAGTTGCGGCAAGAGCGTCAAAAGAGGCGTTGCTGGGGGCGGACGATTGTTGGTAGCGTCATTGGTGGAAGGGCGTTGGCAACATCCCCATAAGGCGTTGTGCAGTTTAGTCGAGCGCCATCCTTCAGGCCTCCCAGCAATGACGCTGGCAACAGTCGACCGCCTCGAGTAATCGTGCCCATTACTTTCAAAAGACATTTTTTTCTGGCTATTTTCCAAAGTCCTCTTTTGAGCTTCCCTCAATTAAAGTCTTCTTTTACTGGTGATTGCTTCAGACTTCAGTTAATTAATCTCGTCAGTTTTACCTAACCTTTTCTGTTTATTTCTATTACCCCGTGTGCTGGAAATTTCCTTTCGGAATCATCCTTGAGAAATGGGTATGTGACAAGAGAATCGTAATTCACCGCGCTGGTGGGCGTCGCGTGCGACGTCGCGCCCGCAAATGACGATGGTTCCAGGTAGTAGATGGCGACAACAGGCAATTCAGAACCGAAAATAGTCATGAATGTCTACGATGGGGTCTACATGAAGTCCGGTGCTCCAGTCGACAGGTTAACACGAGTTAAGAAAACGCCGCGCCCATCGCCGCGCGCGGCGGAGCGGCAAATTACGATTCGTGCCCGTCTCCCTTTGGAAATAGCGAATTGTGTCAACTAGCATACTGTATGGTGCTTCGCCTTCACCTTCAACGCTCACCTTTCTCTCTCGTCTCTTGGAAGTTTCCTTTTTTGCTAGTATCGAACCGTGGCTGGGATCTGTGTATGAGTTTTTTTTTTTCTTTATTTACAGAGTCAATAATATGCCCCTGTTTATACCTGGCGTTATTATTCGCTCCACATTAATGAATTAAATTTTTAAGCTCTGTCCCCATTTTCGGTTTCATTGGTATGAATCACGGCTGATCTGGTGATAGCATTTCAAGTATAACTGGACGAATGTTTTACTCAAGAAATCGTTTCGTTTTATCGACGTTACTGTCTATTGAGAAACGTCTACTATGCGGTGGTTCAATTGAGGTTCACACTATATTTGTTCTATAATTTGTATCGATGCATGGGTTCGGTTTCGATCATTCCGTTGTATGGCTTTCTTAGTGCTTTCCTTGTTTGTGCATAACCTTTGTTATGTTGGTAAAACGCTTAACACAACTAAGCAAGCTTCAAGGTATTCTGACGATGGCTGGTGCCTTTTGACCAATGCAGAGCACAGTCTTGTTTGCTGTGAGTTAAGAGGCGTGTCAGGCGGAATGAGTTTGGCGTAATGCCATACCCAATCGCCCTGACACGCCCCTCCATCTGCAGCGAACAAGGCTGTATGCTGGCAGGTGGAGAGTATTTGAAGAAGGTGCTAGGTTGTCCCCACGTCTATAATTGCCTTACCTTCGCGTAGTCATGTATTGGGTTTGCTAAACGATGTCTCGACGCGATGACCTTTCGTACGTGCTAGATTCGAGAAAGATCGTTGACCAAGACCTTTATGCACTGGTTGTGCAAGAACAACGAGATTCTCGCTTTTATCAGTCACACTACATCGAAGGTCACCCTTCAGAAGCAGAAGCTTCTTGAGACCGCGTGTGTCTTCTCCGGTTAGATTAGATGCAAACGTTGCTCGCTTGTCGTTCACAGAAATTGGTAACTTCGTTAGAGGCATAAGGCGCGATAATTTGGTACTCGGTCTAAAACTGTAGCAGGGGTGCTATATAGTGGGAGAAAAGGCGAAAAAGCGAGGTGAAACGGTTGAAAACACACAAAACCTTTGTTCACAACTCAGAAAATAATTTCGGACGAGTTCCCCATGGGCGGTTCGCGTGCCAGTACCCTCTACGGTAGTACGGCTGCATCCATGTACTCTCATATCCGTGCAGCACCGCAGCCGCTTATATCAATTCCTTCGCTTATTATGTATTTCGCTAAAAAGCGAGCAGCGGGCGCGGTGGGCGCCCGCCCGCCGGTATGTTGCAACTTGATGGGGCGCTATAGGGTTACCTTTCTTGGAAAAGGCGTCACGCAGCGGCAGTGGTGCCGAATTCTGTCCTGCTCCGCATATTGTTCTTACACGTCTGGGGGATTTATCGTGCCACCTGCCTCTAAGAGAAACCCCGCGATTGCATACTTTGGACAATGGCGTTAAGTTTTTTTTTTAGTAGTTCAGTTCAATTACCAAAACTTATAGTCGCTGAGCGACTCTTCGGGGGAAAAAAGGCAAAGGCAACCGTATGTACACCTACCCTAATCAACACCCTATACAGGAACCTCTGGCAGCATCAGTGTACGAGTTTTCCGCACGTGCTGGTTTTATGCCAGCAAAAAGGTGTCCCCCGGCTCTGGCTCACTAATCGTTTTTCCGCGTCATCCAGTGCTAATACCATCCAACAGTGAAAAAAAAACGGAAATCGCGGTGTGAAACTGAAATGTGAGAGAAAGTAGCGTTCGAGATTTGGTGAGTGGTACAGCTAGAGGGGCGTCAGAACTGCCCCTTGTGAGGGCCGTAGCTCCTTCGTTACCTTCTGTGGTGCCGCCTTGGGACAGTCTGAGAAACTGCAGACCAGACCATGGTACAAGGAGGGAGGTTCACGAACCGGTTGTGGGTGGAGGCTGTCTTCTTATTTTTTTAGTTGGGAATGTGTTGGACACTCCCGAGGATTTCACTGTCTTTCATGATAGTATGTGACATTGCTAGATGAAATGACTGGTGACTAATAGGTTTGATCAAGTTGCTCATACTGGCTGGTTTAATGGTTAACTTGGCCTTGTAAAACCGCGAACTGTAACGCTATCGTTGACTATGAAAAATGGCCTACTGTCGGTTCCTCTTTTCATTGTTAAAATCGATCAGTCATTTCGTGCCACTTAGTGCGTATTTGTGTTGTCAGATCGGCTCTCAGATAACATTTGTTTATGTGGGACCGATGTGCTTGTCTTTCGTGATCATTCAGTTGTGAAGAAATCCTCATATGTCTCGAATATACTTACAAATTTTGGCACTATTTACCCTTTGTTGCCCCCGTCATCCTAAATCAGGCCAGTTTTTGACCAACTTTTTTCTCTAAGGCGGACCTGGCCAGGGAATTTTACCTTGTGGTAGTATGACCTCCTTAACACTAATATCACATCCACTCAGCCCGGAAACTTTTGGTGCACCCCCCCCCCCCACAGTCGTCTGCGCCACGAACACAACTGAACACAAATATCACATCAGTTGAGTCCTAGATTGCATGACGCCTCCGTCAGTCGTCCCTTGTAACACCCGTGCAGCACGGGGCTCCAGTTGATTTCGTGACAAGTGCTTTTCTCTCTGGTTGCCAGTTATAGTGATCTTTCCCTTTATTAAGGCCCAGCCTTGGCAAGAGGAAGGAATCGCTATCTAGGGGAAGGGTGCAGACGAGCAGAAGCAAGCTGCGCTATCAGGTCGCGCTTTACTCCATCCTTAACTTTCTTAGCACCTCATGCGAATGTTGTATTCGTGTTCGGGAGGTGAAACTAGCCCCGAGGACAAGTTCTCGGCATTTTTTGGTGATTTAGGGTTTTTTGCGCGGGCGCGTGAGGGTTTCGGGTCAAGCGCATGTGATATTCCCATTGAAGAGGTCAAATTGCTCTTGGGAACAAATTTTTAGCGAATTTGGTGATTCGGAGTATTTTGGCGCGGGCGCCAAGGTGTTTCGGGCTGAACGGGTGTTATCTTGGTGTTCATGAGGTCAAACTACCCCAGGGGTACACTTTATCAACCGAGTCCGCGCTCGAAGAAAGATGTCGGTCAAAAATTGTCAGATTTCGGAAGACTGGAGCAGTAAAGGGTAAATAGTGCCCGAATTTCATGTTGTATTTTTAAATATCATATTGCATATGTGTAGAATCTCAGTCAACAGTATTGCGGCATCGCGACGAGTCATGCTCTCATTTCTAAACATCGCTTCATCTGTTGTAAGTTTTTTGATGGTTAATTTATAGATTTTCACAGATGTACAGATAAATAGAGTGGTTGACCTTTAAATCAATTTCCCGTACCTCCCGTGGGCCCCTGTGAGGACCGAATAGCATTTTGTAAGTCGTCACATTGCTAATGGAAGTGAATGCGTGGCGCATCCCAATGTTCGTGCTTTCCTGATGTAATTGGTACCTTAACACCAATACTCCGCTCCTTCAAACCTCTCGGTCAACTGCAATTACGCGCATCAAATGTGCCCATGCCACTCTACATGGACAGTGATGAACCGGTTTGTAGGCGTCGGCAGTAACCCGCGAGTGGATCGCAGTATTGGCTCCGACCTGGGGCAGACAAAGTGTTCCATCCTTTGTGACCGGGGGATTGATACTATACCTGTGTGGAAGGGATGAAATAGTGTCCTTTACATCGACGCCCTCTTAAGGGCGTGGGCACGTTTGGTGGACGGAGTGGTGCTGCCTGTCGGAAGGGCTGTGGGCAGACACGCCATCGTTGTGATGAACACCGCGGGGGTGGTATTTGACCGCGAGGAGAGGGGGGGTCGTATTTGGTGTGAGAAAAAAGTTTTTATTTAATAATTGATTTCCATTGTTTTACGGACGCTGTAAAGGGTGGGGGGGTATGTTTGGTCGTTGTTGGGAGAGAGACAGTCGTCCCTCCGCTCGACAGCGGAATTTTGGGGAAAAACCGGAAAGAATGGTAGCAAGTTGGGAAAATTCAGGAAAGTGGTAGATAGCATGGGGGGGGGAGATCGTATTTTTCAGGAAATGATCACAACGCGATGCGTGCCCGGCTTAGCCGTGTACACCCTCCGCCGTTACTACAATGACCTTGGCAGCAGAGGCCTTCCTAGGCATCGTGCTCACTCTTTTGAGTCCTTTTACAGTTCATGGCATGTAAAAAGTCAATACATTTGTGAGTTGAATTGGGATAATGCGTGACCCATAGTAACAAAGAATTGATCAATGCGGAAAGCTTTTGCAGTCTTACTTCGCCTCCTCACTGTTTTGACCAGTAAGGTTGCATTGGGAACGTTGGTGGATCGTATATGGGCTATATGGGCTAGACGGGTGTCACTTACGGGTGTAAACCGGAACTATTGAGGCTGCGAAAACGGAAATACCCCGCACTCATTCCCAATGCCGAATGGCACCTCAGAACCTTTTCGAAATCACTACCAAAGTCACCTTCTTTCACTCACTCCTTTTCTCTTTTCTGCCTCGGTCACTTCAGCGCTTGTTTCCGTTTCCGTTCAGTCTTAGCGCTTGGTCATTTCCCCTGAAAATTTGCTGCATTAGATAGAATTCTGTCCTTTAACCAATGTATTTAGATGTTCCTTTATACCCTTCACCTTCGATTTCTCCTTTCGCGGTTCACTCTTAGGAGTGGTCCATCTCCTCACGCTTTTCTTCGCCTCTCGTATGCACCCTTTGTGAACACCAGTAATACACTATGTTTCGATTGCTAGGCCCTTTCAGTGAAACCTAATATATGTTGCGCGGTATGTGCTCAGTGACTACGATGAAGCAGTAAAATCTTTTGAACTTTCTGGGAAGGCTTTATTCATCACCTCGAAGTTGGAAACACCGAAAACCAGTAAATTCAGCGCCACCTACTAACTCCCTTGCTTGCACAATACCCCCACTGTTTGTGTCACATGAAGGGAGCGTTTAGACTCGACGGTGACGCGCAGTGACGTGTGTTACAGCGCGTTACATCGCGTCGACGCACGTCATCGCAAAGTCTGCACACTACCTGAGCACTTACAGCTCCTTACCCTGGCATGAGTCGTGGGATGAATGTTAACTTCTGTTTCGTTTTTTTTCACCTTCAAGAGAGTTGAAGTAGCGCGATGCACCAATTTAAGCTATCTCGTCGCACGCCGGTTTGGCATAGGATGAAATTTTCGTCTTCTTCGTCAATTCAAATTCATCCATCTGTTTATCCAACTCCCCGTCGTGATGAGTCGATTGTGGACAATTTTCACGGAACTATGGTGGGTCTGGATTTGTTTTAGCACTAAACATTTTTGAAGTTGCTGAATTTGCTGTAATAATTCATCAACGCTCAACTTTGTCAGCCTCGTTATAGTTCAGTGAATCCGAAATACGGCATCTTTCAGACTAGCAGAGTATCTCCTGACTTGACACGCCGCAGTACACCTTCATTAGCGTCTTGGGGTGTGTGCCGTGTGCGCGATCGAACTGCTCTTGGCATGAGATATGCGTTCATACTTTGGCAGCGTTTTGGGCGTTTTGAGCGACTAGGAAAGTATAGGTATCGATTATCGCGGGAAACGTTAGTGCACGCCTAGAACGATAGTGGATGCTCAACACGCTGGTAGACGCTCGAAACGTTGGATCTTCATAATCGCTGAAAAAGCTGGCGGCCGTTTAAACGCTGCCGCAAAGTATGAACGCGCTCTGAAGAAACAGCGCACGCACGGCGTGCAACATGTCATACTGGTAGAATAACTCGTCCAGTCATCGAACTTTTTGCTTTTTCTAATACATATCAGGAGACGTGTTGAGAAGTAAAAGAAGTGGAAGGAACGCGCGGTGTGACAGTCAGGTTTTCTTCAGACAGAGGGGCGTTCCTACGTCCACGTTGGTGAGTGGTCCTGCGACTGCGTGCCGATGGAAAGGCGGAAGCCTGGGATACTTATCACCACTGCCTCTGCGCTCTCTGACATCGACTCTGGGCTCAACACGCCGGCGCACTATCTACTCACTCTTCCGTCTGTACTCGTCATCGGTAATGGCTGGCGCACTCAGTCAGCTAATTTCCGCTGTGTTCAGCTTCCTAAAATCTGAAATATTTCTTCATCCGGCTCTATTGAGAAAAGGTAAGCTAGTTTACTAAAGCTAATCATCCCTAGGAAATAAAAGCATCTTGTCCGCTATGATATTCAGACTGTGGGAATTTGGTTTGAGCCCCATTTCCAGTCCGAGATGCCACTAAGAAGGCGTTGCAAACGGTATTACTGCGCAACATTCGCGCTAGGACCCACTACACTGAACGCGACCGTGTTGTGATGCCGTGACTCGATTTACTGAAACACACCCTTTTTTCCCCTGGGAATTCCCCATTCTTCCTCCCACCTTGTTGCGCCATCATCCCAGTTCTTCATCATTTTTCAGGTCCCAGATCCATACCGTTGGATGGAGGATCCAGATGCAGACGAGACGCGCGAGTTTGTTGATGAATTGAATGCCATCTCGGAGCCGTTCATTGCTCAAGCTCCAAGCCGCGAGAAAATCAGAAAACGGTTGGTAGACATTTCCGAGCGTGAACTTCTTCCTTCCGTGAATGTTGCCATCATCAGGTTGACCGAGTTGTGGGATTATGAGAAATACAGCTGCCCATCAAAGCGTGGAGATTTCTACTACTACAGTTATAATTCCGGACTTCAAAATCAATAGTGAGGTTCAAAGAGTCTTCGCCAATTTCGAATGACTGTTGAAATGCTGTCTCGATAATGCTTGGAATATTCAGCGTTATTTATCAGCAGAGGAATGTGTCTGAAAAAGGTGAGGTATTCTTGGATCCGAACACGTTATCACCGGATGGAACCACCTTTTTAAGGTAAGTTTGTTTTTACTAGTGCTTTCAATTTTTTTTCACTAGCGGGTATTTGGTACTTACGTGAATAAAGTGAATTCCTCAATGGGTATTTCACATTTTGCTGGAACGAATCCGGGCAAGTATACTCGAAATCCTTGAGCTGCGGTGTCACGTCTACCATGTTTCAGGAACGTGGAGTGTAGGTGTGACTCCTTAAGGGTGCTGTGGAGGCCAGCTGTTGTTGTAAACGTTTGTTACAACGATCTTTATAAGAAAGTGAAATCAGGGTCTTGTCGCAACCACCTTTCAATCAGTTGTTTAGAATTTCGGCCTGGACAAAAGATGGTTCGATCTTCGCATACGGCTTAAGTGAAAAGGGTAGTGATTGGGTCACTGTGAAGGTTAGTTTGTTATCCGCTCTGAACTGTTTTATACACTCACCTCCGTGGATTCCGATCCTTGCCGTATGTGCGGAGAATGAGCCCGCAGCTGCAGTAGCGTGCCACTTTCTCCGGTCAAAAGTGGACGGAAACAGGGATGAAGGGGAAGTGATACTTCGGTGCACCCGCATTGAGCTGTCTGGCGGTCAGCCAAGTGCGCAGCAATATCGAAACGCGCCACTTTTCTGCGCTCTCTCATTTCTGATTTCTCTCTACCGCTGAGTGAATGTTTCGCTGCGGGACCTCGGTATCGATGCGAGAGCCACTGGAGGACAGCGGGAGTGGAGTATGGAGTCGGCACTCAGGTACCACTCTCTCACTGCCCAGTGCCACTGCACTTTAGAACGGAGGAAGAGCACGCTACCTGCAGACTCATTCAGCTCACAGAGAGAAAAGAACGGCCTCAGGGGTGAGTGTACAGATTGTCTTGGATGGAGAACTGCTAGAACGATTTCACATTGAAGTAATATTCATGAGGTTTCAGTTCCGCGGTGTAGATAAGAAAGATCTGGGGGATACCATCACAGGAGTGAAACATTCTTCTCTCTCGTGGATGAAAGACAAGTCGGGATTATTCTACTGTAAATATCCCGATCACAAGGTACATCAGTCTTCCTTTGAATACTCCTGGACAGTGTTTTTAGCGCAAATACCTCTTCAGACGGCTATCGATGGCACATCCGTAGAGAAGCACGAAAACCACTCGCTTTATTTCCATCGTATGGGCACTGACTGCAAGGACGACGTTCTTGTATATGATCGCAGAGATGCTGGCTACTTTATGATGTAGGCTTACAGGCTTACAATTCTTACTTCACAGGCTCATTTACAATCTAATTCGCTGCGGATGAAGGGGCGTGTCTGTGCGGCTGCCTTGGGCGCGCCGCCACACTCAGTTGTTGCTCCATTTGTTGGGTAAGTGAAACAGCAGGTACTGACACGCATGTCATGGTGTAGTCTTGTCGCTCGCCGAAAAAAGGAAGAAGACGGATTTGAGCCGCGCCAAACGCCGCCGCGCTCACACGCCCAGTCATCCGTCACGAAAAAGATTCAAGAATGGTGTTGATGACTACTTTGCAGTGGAGGAACAGTAACAGAAGATGGCCGCTACCTGATTATCGATGTTTCACGGGGATGTGATCCGTATAATATGCTGTATTACTATGATCTCTCTGCAAACGGCCCAATTGGGAAAATTAATCCCACACCTCTATTCGACAAATTGGACGCGAAATACGAGGTTTGGTAGTTTGGACCTTTGTAGCTCTGAATCAACTGAGAAAATGTTTACATAAGGTGTGTTTAATACGCTCCGGGCCTTGTGACAGACATGCTGTGTCAAATATTCTTCCTGTGCTGTTCAATGTGGTCTATTAGGCATGTATTTCATGTTCTGGAGGTATCAGAGCACTTTTCTGGATGGAAAATGGAATACGCGAATCTCAGTCGAAAAAAAAACGGATGAATTGCCAATTATCCTCCATGTAAAGTCCAGATCAATCTAGAAAGTGACGAAAAAAATGCGGAAATATTTGCAGGAAAGCGGTCCCTAATGTGTTAAGAACATGGTCTGTTTGCGATTCGTAGTTGTAGGTGGAAATATGAATTGATCTGTTTTACTTGGCATACCAGTGAAGGAAAAAGCAAAAGAACTCGTCAAAGCACTCAAAAGGTCCCAGTTCTTTTGAGCATCAGGACGAGTGCGTGGTGAATAGAGGCGCAGGTGAACAATGTGCGCAGGCGAGGGTTCAGACAGTAGCAAGCAACGAAAGTGGATGGTTATCCATATATTACGGATGAGGTGGTCAGACTCAAGTGATGAACTCCTGCTGTGATCATCACGCATTTCCAAGTGTCAAAATGATACACTCTGCGTGGCCGCGGACCTGCTCATCGCACATAAATATGAAATGCTACCCACCAGGTAGTAAATTGTGCCTTCGAGCCACTTGTCTTGTAGTACCTGGACGTCGTAGGGGCGTCAGACTTCGTGACTGCAGCATTTCGGTCGCGCATTCGACGCGATCGATGCGCATGCTTTCGACTGCGTCGATCGCGTTGAACGCGCGACCGAAGCGCTGCCGTCGCGAAGTCTGAACGCTGCCTTATTGTTAGGAGCTCATCAGTATCCGGACCTCTAAAGTTAATACAAACATTTAATTGTGAATCAAGGACTAGAAAACGTTTAATCGCATATCGTAGGTGCAACCAGTACAGCTGCGTGACTGCTCATGCTTTTCAATGGTCCCATCACGGAACCCTGTAGCGCAGGCAGAACATCGAATGGTGTGACAGAACAAGTGGTAAACCGGGAATAGGTTTTTCAGGGGGTGGGACTTCAAGGTGAAAGGCTGGACTGAGTGAAGTTATAGTGGTCATGGAACGTAAGATAAGAGAGCGCAATACAGAGTTGAAGGTTTACGCGACTAAAAGACTTGGGAGCGCAGTTCGTATAAGGGAGGGGGGGTTGGGGTTTTGGCACTTTCGCTGCTTGTCTGTCGTGTCGAGCCGTCAAGTAGGGATTTGTGACTTGTCAACTTTTGTATAGGTTTCCTGTCAGTTCTTGCAGAGCAATGAACACGAGTATGGGAATCAGCGGAAATACCTGCTGCCCCTCCTTGTTCGAACTGCGCTGTTGACTTCATGTAGTCCTCGGAACAATCATTTTCAGTACGTTGATCACGATGACGATTCCATGCTGATCCAGACCAATCACAATGCTCCTATGTTCAAGTTAATTAGAATCTCATTGAAAGATAAATCAATTAAAGAAGTCATACCTGAAAATCCTCGTCACAAGTTGAATTGGGCTACACCAGTTGCCAACGATCGCCTTGTTGTTTCTTATATTGAAGACGTGAAGGTTCGTACATTATTCAGTTATTTTCCCCTTTCATAAGTAAACTTTTATTGCTCCAGGATGCGTTGTATGTACATGATCTCAACACGGGTTCACAATTGTATTCGATCCCCTTGAAAGTCGGGTAAGACGTTCATTTTGAATCGGGTGTGTATTTTCTGCGTACCATTGTTTCAATGCGTTACAGGTCAATTTCCGGGTTTTTTGGAAAGAAAACACTTTCCGAAATGTTTTTCGGATTCGAGTCCTTCTTAGTTCCTACCATCATTTATCGTGTCGATTTTGCAGCCGTCGGCAAAAATGTCGCACCAGCAGTACAGGTTGGTCTATCTTTTACTGACTGACAAATCATAAAGGGAACATTCAACAACATAAACAACTTCCTCGAAGACACCCTGCATTTGGTTCTCATTCAGGAATATTCAGCTATGCGTCCTTGACCCTGCAGGTGCCCGGAAAGTGCCGAATGCTCAAAGGCAGTGCGTGGCCCATGAGGCGGGCGGTGTTGCCAGCGTCATTGGTGGAATATTGTGAGAGGGCGTTCATCCACACCCCACTTAGACCTCCCACGAGTGTCATTGGTGTCAACAGCTCACTCCCAGCATTCGTGCCCAACAGCAAAGATTCCGCAGTCGATGAGTTGCAGCTGCTCTATTTCCGCCCTTTTGATTTCGTTTCCTTAGTTTACAGTCCTTTTAGGCTGCGTTTATACTTTGCGGCAGCGTAGCGCTTCCAGCGTACGCCAGCGGCAGTGTCGGGGAAAGGATAGATATCGATCTAGCGTTCCCAGCGTCACCAGCGTACGCTAGCGTAACGCTAGCGCTACGCCAGCGTAGCGAGGGCACGGGATGTATAGGTATCGATCTAGCGCTACCAGCGTTTCACGAGCGTTTCACTAGCGTTTCGCTAGCGCTTGCAGCAGGGCTAGAGAGTGTAGAAGAGTAGGAGAGTACAAAATACTCTCCTACTCTTCGATACTCTCTAGCGTAGGAGAGTATTTTGTACTCTCCTACTCTTCTATACTCTCTAGCCCCGCCGCTGCAAACGCTAGCGAAACGCTAGTGAAACGCTGGAAGCGCTACGCTACGCTACTGCCGCAAAGTATAAACGCAGCCTTATCTTATTAATCTTATCCACCTCTGGATTGCCTCATCTGCTTGGTATGCGCGGTCCACGCTCACCCAAGCTTAAGTGAAGGAGGCTGTTACGGCGGCCTGGGATGCGGTAGCAGTGGTCCACCTGACTGCGAAATCTCTTTGATGCTTGAGGACACACTGCTCGATTACTCGAGAGGTTTATACTTTCCCTCTGTGAGGTGCGCAGGTCTGACGCAGTGGACATGTAGCGCCCCGTAATTCTCATGTGCGCGGCAACTAGTTGCTTACCAGGAAGTCCGCCAACTTACCATGGAACTTGAATGGAGACCTGGGTAGATCGATAGAGTCTATAAGGTTATTTACAAATATAGATAGCAAAACTGCAACCTGCATTTCACAAGCAACTTATGAGCAGGTAAAGTTTGTAATGGTGCAGTAGGGTGGAGGCTTGGTGGTGAGCTGTGAAGCATAAGCGAGGAATCGCATACGAATCGAGTCGTCGAACGTCGAACCTTACCACTGAACCACCACGACTCGATTTGACGTATGCGATTCCTCGCTTATGCTTCACAGCTCACCACCAAGCCTCCACCCTACTGCACCATTACAAACTTTACCTGCTCATAAGTTGCTTGTGAAATGCAGGTTGCAGTTTTGCTATCTATATTTGTAAATAACCTTATAGACTCTATCGATCTACCCAGGTCTCCATTCAAAGTTCCATGGTAATTGGCGGACTTCCCTGGTTAATACGATACGCACCCCACAGCCGCATCACACGCCATACGGCCACTTACAGGTGAGGGGCGAACGAGTACACATATGCCCGGGTTGTATGCTTCTGGCTGCGGCATTCGTGTCGTGTGCCGATTTGCGGTCAGAATTTGAAAAAATAGCGAGCTATCACGAACCTCCAACTCCACTGCCGAATACTTTCGAATGGCAGAAGTGCAATCCTTGCCTGTCTGAAGATGCTGGAGTCATCGTGCAGTGTTCGAGTCAGTTCTTTTGTGTCCGTGGTGATCCAGCGGATCCTGCAAGTGCCATGTCAGTTCTTTTAGCTGTCAGTTTGCCCCTGTCATGGCTATTCTGGTACTTCTACCTCTAATAAGTATGAGCAAACTAGCGGCAATCTCAATTCGCGCTTGCAGAATGAGTCCTGAATGCTGTTTTGTTTCCATCACATATACTCGATGATATTTTCATAGGAACTGCGACGAGTTCGTGTGCATGGAATGGATGAAGAAGACTTCGCAGTGGAACAAATTTTCTACGAGAGTAAAGACAAGACTAAGGTCCGTGAGGTAAACGCAGATGTGCGTACGAGCCTTCTATTACTCAGCCTTTTAGGTCCCTATGTATATCATTTCCTTAAAAGGAGCGCCCAGGAACGGTGACACTCCCACAATCCTGAATGGCTATGGAGGTGAGCAATCTGATTTCTGGTGCTCCATCTGGATACTGATTGAGCTTTCTAGGCTTCAATGTTTCTGACATGCCATACTTTTCCATCAGTCGTCTTTTGGTGGCGAAGCATTTCCGTGGTTTCATTGCTTGCGCTAATCTTCGCGGCGGAAGGTATGTAATCACTTCTTCGATTTCGATACTCGTGAGGCAAATAGTGCTTTGACCTCAAAGCACGCCCAGGCTCAAACGTGGTGTGTTGAGCGGCCGAAACGCTGATGGCGAGATGCTAAGTAGCACAAAAAAGAAGTAAACAAAAAAACCTTTGAAAGGCTCCGCGTGAGGCAAACGTGAGGTGCTTTGATGTCGAAAGCACGCCCAGGTTCAAAAGTGGTGAGTTATTGTAACACATGAGGCTAAAAAAGGGCGTGGTCGACGAGTTGTCACTTGTTGGTGCGCCCTTTCCCCCTGTCACCTCACTACCATCCAGAATAGTAGTAGTAGTGAGACAGTAGCGGAAAAACCGCACTATCAAGTAGAAGTTAAAAATGAAAACTGGGCGTTGCTGAAGCGGGGGGCCTCGTCGCGAGCGGGTCGCTCTTTCCCCACGCATTTCCGAACCTGTGTACAGGATTATCACGTCTAAAGAAAGAGTTTGCGCATCAAGTGAACAGGGAAGCGTTCGCGATTAATCCACTATGGATTTCAGTGAGCGTAGACTCTGGATATTGCATTTTTGTCTAAAAATGATACGCGCTTCTATTATTAGCGGTACGTCACCCCTAATATTGAGGTGCAGCATCTGCGATAATTTTAGCACTTTTTATACTTAAATGCCCTTTATTGAGAGTTGAAGCCGCCTTTAATTGGAAATTTTCTTGGAGAGTAAATTTGGGTAAAACCCCGTTCCTCGAGACAGAATGCTTATCGGAACTTCGGGTAGGGGCGTCCCTACCTACGTACTTTTTGGCCTTGCGCCAGCTTATTTCCATCAGTTGCAGCCTGCTCCATAGGGGCAACGACTGGAGACACGGGCATGCGCTGCGCAGGAGACCGTGCTGTCACCTGTACCTCATTCCTTATTTTACGCGTAGCTCCCTCGGCACCCTATGCAGGTGTGATATTAGTGTCCAGAGGTCGAAGAACCGTTGCAGACAAGTTTCTAGCGAGTTGGTGATTTGAGGTCTATGCGGCAGCGCATGTTTCGGTGCCGGGCGCGCTTTTGGTTTTTTGGTTTTTCTCGGGCGAAGCAGATATGATATCCGTGTCCAAGAGGTTGAACCCCTGTGTAGCCCTTGGAAAGATTTTCAGCCAGATATCGCGGATAAAAAAGTGTGGACTGACCTAATTTTGGAAGATTGGGGCAGATGAGTAGATATTGCCGAATTTTCGAATAAGATTATTAATGCATTCTGTTACACAAAAAAATGGGGCGGGAGTTTGTAAATAAGAGAGGTTCCTGCTCAAGGAGACTGCTCGTCTTTAAACCGCACTGTGCGGTTTACGTCGTTTTTCTTTTGTAACTGAATAAGGTACGATATTCTCCGAAACATCTCTTTAAACCCTCAACCAAAGTAAATATTACATTTCGGTTGTTTCTAGCGAATACGGCGAAAACTGGCATATGGGTGGAATGAGAGAAAAGAAGCAAAACGTTTTCGATGATTTCATTGCCGCGGCCGAGTATTGATCAAGAACAATCACGAACAGTAAGAGGTAGAGTTTTCAGGTACAGAAGCCCCAATTTTATCAAAAAACCCTCCATAGTTTTTCTCGAAATCATACAGACGTAGACCTGGATACATGATTTCTTTTTTTTTTTTTTTTTTTTTTTTTTTTTTTTTTTTTTTTTTTTTTTTTTTTTTTTTTTTTTTTTTTTTTTTTTTTTTTTTTTTTTTTTTTTTTTTTTTTCGGGACTCGACGCCCCATAATCACATCCGTTTTGCGTGATAAGCGATTCTCGCGCTACAAGCTCCGTCGCGAAGCGTTACTCGGGCTCGGCGCTTGTGCCTCTGGCGCCAGGTATACTCGAAATCCCCGATAGGCGTGACTGCGTGCTTCACTAAATGTGGCGGTGGCTGTAGTACGCTTAGGGGGCGAAATGTCTCCTTTTGAGACATTTAGTCATGCGTCCAACGACAAGATGACAGTGTCTCAACCTTGAAACATCCCACGGTGACCAACCCTATGTCAAATCTGGTGTGTAACAACAATGTGAAACTCCAAAAGTTTATTCCAAAAGACTCAAAAGACAGTGAAAGTCTCAAAAGTTTGTTATAATATATCTTAACTTGCGATATTTCGGTGCGTAGCACCTTCGTCAGGCCTGAAAATATTTAGCTTGTTTTGTTGGTTATACCTTCTACAAAGTGCAACCCGCACGGACCCCACCCCCACCAAGCCACTTACCAGTTGTCCCGAAATAAATGACCAACCCACCCCAACCATGCCCTTAAATAGTGGGATACTTGTGGCGCGATCACATTATCACTTGCATGATGTCACGTAGCTCCTCCCTGTTGTTTATTTCTGGTGAGAGCCGTTTTATTTCCAGAGCCTCCAATATTTTCCTTTCCATTGTGTTCTCCACTGAGCGGTGTAGCACTGTGATGGTTAATGAGGGGGGTTCTTGGTGAGCGTGTTCATGTGTGCGATGCCTGGAGAAACTGCTATTGGGGTAGGAAGGTGGATTCCCCAGCGCTCTCCGGTGTTCGTCGATCCTTTTGTAGAGGGGCCTCCCAGTTTCTCCCACATATTTTTGTCCGCATCCTTGACACTCCACCAGATAAACTGTTCCCCTGAGCTGGCAAATTTTGGAGTTGTTGCAGTAACTACACCTGCCCTCCCACATCTATTTAATAAGGGCTTGAAAATGGTGAAGAGACGTTTAAATTGGTCGGCGGACGCGATATTTAAACGTATCGAGATGGTGATCAACGTTCACTATATTATTTACTTTTAAGGCTGTGTTTTCATTTAGGTAAGGTAACACCAAGGGAATTCCGTCCGGTGTCGAATGTGGTTTCCATGTGTGGGTGCGAGTGCTTGTATAACCATTCTCCTTTAGAATTCTGTCACCATGGACAGAATTCTAAAGGAGAATGGTTATACAAGCACTCGCACCCACACATGGAAACCACATTCGACACCGGACGGAATTCCCTTGGTGTTACCTTACCTAAATGAAAACACAGCCTTAAAAGTAAATAATATAGTGAAGTGCTCACCACTTCCGATACGTTTAATATTCCGTCCGCCACCAAATTTAAAACGTCTTCTTACCTTTTCAAGGCCTTATGAAAATAGATGTGGGAGGGCAGGTTGTAGTTACTGCAACAACTCCAAAATTTGCCAGCTCAGGGGAACAGTTTATCTGGTGGAGTGTCAAGGATGCGGACAAAAATATGTGGGAGAAACTGGGAGGCCCCTCTACAAAAGGATCGACGAACACCGGAGAGCGCTGGGGAATCCACCTTCCTACCCCAATAGCAGTTTCTCCAGGCATCGCACACATGAACACGCTCACCAAGAACCCCCCTCATTAACCATCACAGTGCTACACCGCTCAGTGGAGAACACAATGGAACACGGACAACTATGTGCGAAGGCTCCTGCCCACAATAAAACGGCTTCACAGAAATAAACAACGGGAGGAGCTACGTGACATCATGCAAGTGATAATGTGATCGCGCCACAAGTATCCCACTATTTAAGGGCATGGTTGGGGTGGGTTGGTCATTTATTTCGGGACAACTGGTAAGTGGCTTGGTGGGGGTGGGGTCCGTGCGGGTTGCACTTTGTAGAAGGTATAACCAACAAAACAAGCTAAATATTTTCAGGCCTGACGAAGGTGCTACGCACCGAAATATCGCAAGTTAAGATATATTATAACAACTTTTGGATTTCATTCTTTTGAGTCTTTTTGAATAAACTTTTGGAGTTTCACATTGTTGTTACACACTCAGATAAGAAATGAGACTCCGGGGACCAGCACCATACTCCAATGATCCAAATGTCACGCCTACCCCGTCCCAGGGATGAAGAGTGGAACTCCGCTCTAAATATTAGGTTGTTGCATAAGTTCTTTCCCCCGACTTTTTTGTAAATATCTCAATAGCGAACCAGCCTGAAGATTAGAGGTATGCACCATCACCATCCACTACTCGACGCCAACGCTCAGGCAGCTTGTCGATTCCATCGTCCCAGAAGGACGGGGGCTGGGACCCGAAGAAGGCCACAATGCCGCACAATCACCACTGTGACATGGTTTTGCACTGGTAATTGTGCGGCATTGTAGCCTGCAAATGCAGGGTGGGTGAGTGATAGCTAGTGTGGTGAAAGAGTATCATGTACACGTCACGCACACGTGATGACGAAATACCAACCTCCATGCAAACGAAATACGGAAGGATCAAAACAGGGGGAAAAACTTATGCAACAACCTAATAGATGCGTATTTGTGTTGTAGGGATCAAGCCGCTCCTTCGATGATTTCTGCTAATCTAGCATTTTATTGTCAGCCCCAAGTGTTTTCATTTCAAGCAGGATTCAGCAAAGGGGAGAGGTCAACTCGTCCCCCGGAAAACTGAAAAGTGAGACGATAAAGGGTGAATGGCGCCGATTCCCTAGGATGGCTCTGCTAGACCATAGAAGTGATTAGTGATTTCAGTGACCTTTCGTTTAATGAGGTGACTAATTAAGTGACGATCGCGTACTTTTTTAACATTTTTTGAAACGCAAATGGCCTGAACAGATGTTGCTCTTCATCCAATTAAATACACATTCAAGGCTGGCCATCCATGGTGGATCAAATGGTGGATTATTGGTGGCTGCTTGCTCGCAGCAACGTCCTGAGCTGTACGGAGCAGTGCTTAACCGTGTCGGGTGGGTGCCTCGATTTTATTATTTTTTGTAACCATGAATGCGTTCTTCGATGGTGCCTCTGTCTAGGAATGAAGACGGTGGATGGGGAGGGGGGGTCAAGAATACGTCGCGGAATCCGCGAC
>MU913227.1:21202-33182 GCA_036418165.1 Cooperia oncophora | reverse complement strand
GCCTGAATGGCGTGTTGTGATCACTCTGGCCTTTCACTTTCCAATTTTTCACGCATAATAAGTGGCTCATCCACCCCGATGTCCTCTGCCCCAGAAAAAAATTCATTTCCTGGCTCGCGACATATTTTTGTGCCACTGGCACTTTCGCAGCAGGACCATCACCAGAAGTTTTAGTTGTCACTCTATCGTCGAAACTGAGTGAAGGAGGAGTGGCTTAAATTCTAGCGCTTGATATAACCCAATGAACTGGCCTCTGAAATGAACACGACTGGCGCATGCTGTCTCTCGTCGTCCGTTTCTCCGCTATCTGGTCTTCACCGTCTGGTTTCTCTACCAAGTGCCCAGTGTTTCCGCGACGTAATCTGAATGAGAACTGAATGCCGGGCGCGTCTCACACAGGGCCGGATTTATTCATTTTGCCGCTAAAAACCACGAAAGACCACATGAGTGAAATCAAAATTGTTGACTTTTAGGCGGTCAAAAACAACGGATTGCTATCGCTAGAGCTCTGGTTCGCGATCCTGTGGTCCTGCTACTCGACGAGGCAACATCCGCTCTCGATTCAGAGAGTGAACATTTGGTCAGTCAAGCCTTTCTTTCCGTACAGTTCATTCTTTGAGCTCATGAGAACATGGAATTGTTACAAAGAAGATTCCATTTCAGGTGCAAGAAGCGATCTCGAAGAACCTCAAAGGCAGGACAGTAGTTCTCATCGCCCATCGCCTGAGCACTGTCGAAAATGCAGATAAAATCGTCGTTATCAATCATGTAAGTCGGACTTCAACTGCCAGAAGTCGAAATCTCAGATATCCAGAACAAGTTTGAAAGTGTTGCTTTAGGGTAAAGTTGAACAGATGGGAACTCATCAAGAGCTTATCAATCAGGAAGGCATGTACAAGTTACTTGTGCAGCGACAGATGATGGGTGAGTGGAGATTTCCGTTCGGAAATTCCTTGCAAATGAAGGAAGTAAGCGTACGACAAACGTTATTTACAATCAACAAACGCGTCGCAACATACGTTGTCTACCAGCCCCGCCCACCTGGTGTGGCTCCGCCCCCAGGCGTACTTTGGTGCTCGTTTCTGAGACGAGATTGCGAATTTACCTTGGAATACACTGGACCTTCTGAATCCCACATTTGAAGTGAAAAGGATGTTAGTTTGTGGGTAGACAATCGGATCAGAGTACCTGCATGGGGATGGTATGTTTTCGTGAGGTGTCTACGGACAGCTAAAACCTCAGATCCTTTATTGCCGTCAAATTTCTGTTTTTGTCTGCGCTCTCTTGCCTGAATGGCGCTTTGTGACCAATCTGACCTTTCACATTCCAACTTTTCACGCATACTAAGTGGCTCATCCACCTCGGTGTCCCCTCCTAAGGAAAAACTCATATGCTGGCTCGCGTTATGTTTTTTGTACCCTGCGATGCCTTGGCAGTCGCAGTCCTTTATTGTTCTGCGCTCCGGCCTATCGCGGCAGGACCCTCACCAAAAGTCCTAGCAGTTGTTAGGTAACTTTCCGCCTCAGGGCACTTGTCAACCGGGAAGCCTCTCCTCTCTTTCGTTTTTCTTCCTCCTTCCTTCTTTTTCCTTCCTTCCTCTCTGATCCCTCCTCCTTTACCTTCTCCCTCCAACTACTGGACTGGTAGATGCCTCGTGAAAATACCCTGGACCCTCGCAGCGAGAGCACGTCTGGTTGACAACAGCCCCGTAACCTAACTTTCGTGGCGCCGGCAAAAGCTCGAAGACAAAAAGGGATGGGGCTCGTTTTTGCCCCCCCCCCTCCCGAATCACTTAGTGTGAAAATGAGTAACTAACTTACCCCTTGTTTTCATAGTAGCTTCCCTTATCTTCTAGTTCTCCGTAACATTTTATTTTAGATTTCATTGTTACAACGACCTGTATATAACACCATTTTCCTATCGGAAGTTCTGTTATCCTTCTCGTTTCCAGGGGGCGATATGGACGAAGAACCTGCGGCTCCGCCGCCAGTAGCACCAAGAACTCGCCGTATTTCTCGAGCCTCGCCTGGTCACAGCGTTTCGCAGTCGTTCCTTGGCACTTCGCTTTCCACCAATTATTTATAGACTACAGAAACTATCACTATGTGAGGAGATTTTATGGAAATCTATCTATTGTTATGTTGTTGCTTTACAATAAGAGTTGAATTTTTGGTGGACTTCGGTCGTCATTATGAATAAACAAATCTGATTACGCATTTCGGCGCTGTTCGGTTTGGGAGGGGCACATTCGCTAGTTCCTTATCGACATTTGGCATTGGCCGCGTTCAGACACTGCGAACGTGGACAGTACACACTTCGGGATAATCTGGGATATCGGAGAATCGGCGAGAAATGATGGCATACCCATCGACGGAGCTGCGATTCCGTGGAATAGGCAGCAAGGTATTGGATAGCAATCGATCGACTATTTAGAAGCCGATCCTGCATGCTCCCGAATTTCAGATATTCGCAAAGTATAAGCACAGCCTCACGATCTCAGTGACTCTATAGCAATCGTCATCCAATTCACAGCGAATTCCATAAGTTCGCAATGATAACTGCATAGCTAGTGATTAAAGTAGAACCTTAACTGTTTATGAGGGGTGCAACAATTATTATACATACAATATACAATAAGTAGATATAGGAAAAATAAAAGAATTTAGAAGTTATCGGACGCGTGCACTCTCCTTGATGTCTTGGAATTTGATGACTTCTCCTGTCGCTTTTGAAGGTGGAATTGCACCCACTCGTGATTCATCACCTGAGAAAATGACATGTTACGAAAAATACATAAATACAAAACGCACCCGTTGGTAATCTCAGGGCACCTCGGAAGGTGCCCTGAGATTACCAACGGGTGCGTTTTGTATTTATAACCTCAGAATATATCCGACATTAAAAATAAACTCACATTCTCTAAAGATAGCCTCTCTTGCGGCCGTCGCTGAAGTAGTTTATTAATCAGATCTCGCGCACCACTAGATACGTAACTGGGAAAAGTATATCGCACCTAAAATCGATTATTAGGTGGCTGCTGAAAAGATGTGGGAGAGACGGCCATTCAAGGATAGGAAGATTCTGGTTTACTGATGTTTACAATAATCAAAAAGAGGGAGACAACTTCGTATCTAACAAGGGAGGTTTCTCAGGTTGTAGAGCCTGAGTTTTCGAGACGGTTTATCGTTTTTTCTATAAGTACTGTAATATGGACGTACATTCCGGATGGCTCTGTAGGTGCTAGCAGAATCCGTCGAGACCTGCGCTGCTGGTACCGCGCACGGAGGTGTACCGACTAAGAAACTCATAGCAGAGTACGCCTAGAGACCATATATCTACCTGGAAATAGAGTCGTAGTCGATAATAGTAATCGATAATCGTAGGAAAAAAGCCCAAAAGGCAGACTGGAACTCACATATTCTCGATGTTCCTCACCCAGTACCATCTCCGGCGGTAAGTAATCCAAAGTACCACACATTGTTTGTCGTCTGAAATCAGTCATTCTTATGTACGACGCCTGTTTATCACCTATCTCGGGGAATCACAACGGATATACACAGGTAAAAATTACTCGCATGTGCCATGGAACCTAAAGACACATTCCGCGATGGTGAGTTATGGGTAGTGTGCTTCACTCATGAGTGTGTATGTATTGACTGATCTACCAGTCAAGAAACGGGCGACGAGAGCCGTAGAAATTGCCGCGAATAAGGCCCGACTGGCTAATTTCTAAGCAACCATGAGTGAAGACACAGAGATGCTTAGGAAGAGATCAAACAAGTGCAGCCAAGAGCTACGCAGCTGCAGCGCACATCGGGGAGAAAAGATCGTTCGCAACGCAACGCAGCTGCCTTATATTCTTGGGCATCGATACTTGGAAAGGACTGGATTTCCGGTGACTGCGAGCCTATCTCACGCATTTTCTTGGCACCCTTATGGTTGTGAGCCTGCGCACCTTACACACGGGAGAGGTCGCGTTTCTCAGGCAATTAAGGAATGTGACTTCCCTCTGCCGAATAGAAAGTTGGAGGGCATAAAAAGGGTTGAGTCGAGTTTGAGCCCGGAACGAACAGAGTTGAACGCTACTCTTACTGAAGCAGTAAAACTCACTTTTGATTTGGAGCATGGACACTCCATCCGAAATCAGCAATCTTCAACTCTCCATTATCCCCTATCAGTAAGTTTTCTGGCTTGATATCTCTATGAATAACTTTCTTCTCGTGGCAGTACTTGAGTGCGTCAGCCATTTGGAACATGAACTAAAAATTCACCAATGTAGTTATTCAGAGCACGTTATGAACGCTCAATTGTGAGGTTGTGAATCACGTACCACAGCAGCCGTAGTTTCATCAAATCTATTCGCTTTTTTGAGAACTTTGTACATTTCTCCACCCTGAACACGCATTAGATGAAGATGATTAGCATCAAAGACGGAGGAAACTTTCAAACTTTACCTGCGCGTACTCCAACACCAAGTAGATTCTCTTTTCATCCCAGAAATAAGTATACATCCGGAGAATGTTAGGATGCCTAAAAACATGATAGGTGATATATCCACACAAAACCTCGAGGAAGACATTCACTAGGATAGTTGCAGTTCAAGTGAGCAATACTGTACGAGGAGTGGTCCGTTTATACTTCGCGACAGGGAATTCGGCGATTTGAAAAATTTGGCTATGGGGGAGTTTCAGCGATTCGAGAGATTGCGTCACAAGGGAAGTACAAGTATCGATTTGACGACTGGGAAAACCGTATACGGCGTTTTAGGAAATTGGACGATCCAGAGATTTGGGAGGCTCAGCGTTGCGGGCGATTGCATGCCAAAGAAGAGATGGGTATCGACCGGCGCCAGATCGCTAAATCTCCCACACCGCTGGCGAAGTAACGCGGAACCTCCACAATCGCTGCGACCGGCATCAACCGATACTCATCCCCTTTTTTTAAGCGCAAACGCCCGAAATGCCAAAACGCCCATAACACCGAATCGCCAAATTTCCTAAGTCGCAAAGTCAATGAACGCGTCTCAAAGGGGTTATCATGAAAGAAGAGGAACTGAAAGATAGTAACGCAAAGAAATAACCAGATATTAACTATGTAGTCGAGACATTACAGAATTCGAAGGAAATCCAGAGACAGTACACTACACATTTTGCGACAGACATAAAATTCTAATAAAACATAGATCAGTTAAATATCAAAAATAATAGTAGCTACCGCAGATGCCCTTGAATTTCGATCTCTCTTCGAAGTTGATGCTCAACACTGCTCTTTTTCAATTGACTCTTGAAAAGAACCTGAAAATGAGGATGTGCGACTTTGCAGCCTATGACAAACAAAACAAAAAAACGGAAAGGAGGGCATAGTCAGTAGCGTGAAATATAAAGCAAAAAAAGTATTCGCCACAAACAACAGCTTACCTTCAAAGCGACCAGAAACCCGTTTTTCTTGAGACGAGCCAGGTAAACTGATCCAAATTTACCTTTTCCCAGAGGGCGACCTATTTCGAAATCATCCAAGCAAAACCGTCTGCAAATGATTCGTGAGCAGTCAACGCACAATCAGAAGCACCATCCAAGGAACAATACCATTTCCACTGACTTACCCTCCTTTTTTCGTAGAATACGTCGAAGGATTACTAGGATCAAACTTTTGTTTAACAAAACTCGGTTCTTCATTTTCCTTGGTACTCATTCCTGCAAATATTTGATGAATGAAACCAACGTATTTAGAAATGCCAATTCGAAACACATGAACCGATAATGTATAAACCGAGCATAGGCGATAGCAAGAGAAGAATGCCCCCCCCCCCCATATGCAGTATGTTAAACGGCGCTTCCACCATTCGAGTTCCTTTCTGGAACCCCGAGACCAAAAAAAATTCGCAATCATGAACTGTTTGGTAGAAGGAAGACGATATGAAGCAACAGTGAAATACACTGGCATCAGAAAGCACACAGGGCAAAAAGGTTGAAGAAAAGGGCCATTGATTATCTACTCACTAGTAATAGACTAAAGCTTTATTAAGGAAAATCCTTCCTTTTCATTAGGAAATGACGAAAGCTGTTGTTCCCCTATAACTTTTTTTCGAACGAAGCACAGCCAGGTAAACTGGTTTAAGCGAATAACGCGAAAAACATAACTATATTTCTGCTGTTGTGAACGGTAATGTACAGAGATAAGCACCTTGGTACACTCCACACATGTTGATATTAACCCTACTCCCTCAAAATATAATTTTTTTGTCGAAACCAGCTGTCCGGGCTAATGCAAGCGAGTTGAATGTTTTGAATTGAATGTTTTGAATCCCCGCCATACGCAAACGCTGGCAGTAGAGCGCGATATTGTCGAAGGGAACATCGTGGGTGCTCACGGTGAAGCAGACGAATCAGCTGGATAATGCGTCACTGAAATTTCAGGGCGCTAAGTAGTGAGAGCGACCAGAGAAACGAAACTTTATGTTCCTCTTCCTAAGACGAGGCTTGAAATTATGTCTTCCTCTGCCGAGACTATTTCTCAAGCGATTTCTGGTACGTTGCGCGCTGTTATGCCTGAGCCTTTTTGGCGAAGTAGGTAATACATATGCGCGGGATGACTCGGTCCCTCAACAACATTGAGCATCAAGTCATGGGACGCTTATGAAATCCTTCCGAAACTCTTCCGACCATAATGATTCCTTGATCCTTCTATGCATTTGTGACGGAAAGACTGTAATCTTATCTGATATGACAGTGATTATTAAGAGTTATGTATGTCCGTCAACGCTCAAAAAACAAAGCTGCCTCCTAGATCTAGAGCTTATCACCGGAAAATGAGCGGAAATGACAAGCTATTTTGTAATTGCAGACTATGCCTCAAAACTGACGACTGTCTTTGGCACAAAGCCAAAAAAGCTATCCATTTCAAAGTTTTTGCGGTGGTTTCGGCTTCAACAACTTCGCATGTGAATATTTTTCTTTTTTCCTCCTGGCGCTAACTTGCTGTACGTAAGCAGCTTGGTGCAATTAGTTCGTCCACTTGCGGTGATTCCAATTTTGGGCTAATGCCATTTGTACGGACCCAGTTTTGGCACCGAGCTCATTTATAAAGTGACAAGATCACCAAATCCGTAATTTAACATCCTGATTACGAATATGACACTCATTCTTGGCGCTGGCGCCAAGAGAGGACACTACGATTACCTCCTGGGCTCAGCCTTAGCAGAGCGCAGGTAACCGTAGTGTCATCCATTAGCGCCAGCGCCAAGAATGAATGTCATATTCGTAATCAGGATGTTAAATTACCCTACATACAAGTTTTTAGCGGATTTGGTACTTAGGCGCTTTACAAATCGGTGCCGAAATTGGGTGCATCCAAACGACATTAGCCCCAATTTTGTAGAGTTTTTGAAACTGAGCTTGGTTTCCACACCGTTGCTCTGGTTCGTTTATGTTCGGCGGCATTTAGTGTTGCGAAATGATTCAGAAAAATTGGGAAACGGTTGTGGTTCAGGACAATAGGAATTTTGCAGTGATCATGGCTAGCAAGAAGAAACTCTAGAGTGGGGATCCACTTTACCCACCTTCAGAGCTCATTCCCTTCAGGCTTATGTAGGCAGAAAGTTTCTTTGGTTCGTTTTCTGCAGGAAAAATGTTCGATGATTTAAAGTACCATAGGTGCCCTGCACATGAGGACTTGCGCCTACCTTCCCACTATGTTAATTCCTTTATTTTGCGCCGTTTCTAGTCGTGCAAAATTTTACCCAATAATGCTAGCCATGCAAAAGACATCTCAGGCAGTAACCTCCTACCTTCTCACCTTGTATTCGGCACTTTTCAAATCAAATTCTACAGTAAGCGTCCTACATCTCCTCATATGGAATATCACATTCATTTTTAGTACCGGCCCCAACTAGCATCCAAGTTCCTAACAACATCGAATTTTGTGGGACAATTGGTGGCCCCAAAAAGAATGAAAAAAAACAGATCTATTAGATACTCTCTCATATTTCTTTTCAAAGCACTCATTCACTCCCATGAGTAAGGCCGTGTTCGTACTCCAAGAGAGGGGATTATATGCCTTCTTCTCTTTGAATTCAACATTTTTCGAATCAAGTTCGACACTAGGCGACTTTTCAGCGGCTTGTGAATTGCTTGGCAAATTCGCTCCAGTAACAGTAACCGCTACGCGACGGCGCGCTTTTGACGAAACTAGGTTCATTGACAAGACTGCAAAGAACTTTACTGAACGTCGCGGCCGGCCTTAATAAATATCCATGAGTGCCAGGAGGAGATCTGGAGAGCGGCAGCCCTACAACCGAACTACTCTGGAGCAAAAGGAGACTCTCGTCAAACTCCTTCAAGTCGATGGACTAACAATTCATAATGCTGCTGAAATGGTTGGCGTCAACGAGAGCACGGCAAGGAGCATCGTCGGTGCCTACAGACGGAAAGGTACGGTCATTGCACATCGTCATGGAGGCGGAAAGAAAACGAAGCTGACTCCTGAGGTCTTGAGGCGCATTGAAGGCATCGTTGAAGAACAACCAGAAGCTACTCTACAACAGATACAGCGACAACTGGCTGACTGGGACGTTGATTTGGCCATATCCACGATCTCCTGCGCTCTAACAAAGTTGGACATCACGCTCAAGAAATGCCATTACGAACCCGACCGCGCCAGCAACATGATCGGGTCCAACCTCCATCTTAGAAGGTCCCAAACTCGTGCAGTAAGGAAGAAGCGAGCCAGCGTCGCACCGCCAACGGTAAGTTAAACTAACTGTGAAAAGAACTGCACTTCTCGCAACCAGATGTCTGCTGACTATAAGAATAATCCATCATCGGGTGTGAATTGTGTCGAATTAGTTTCAAGAAGGGTTTTCTGGGCACCATTCTAGTATTACAACTCGAAGCCCACATTTTTCTCTGCAACTATCCATTTATGGCGTGCATACTTTGCCCCGCTAGGCACTTCGGCTGCCGAAAAGCGAAAGCATGGGTATCGATTAGAGCTTTGAATATATAGATAACCGCATGCCCTATGCTTTTCGTCAGTCTCCCAAAAGCCCTCAGTGCGCTCTCAAAACCGCTGGATCGCATACTTAATTAAATACTGAAGCTTATTATGTAGCGCAGAAGTTTCTGCTCACTTTTTTGAACTGGCTTTCTTTTTATAGAGAGGCGTGTAAGATCAAAATTGTACAGCAATGTTACTGGGTCCTTGCCTGTTTTTGAGCACCTCATGGATGCCATCGCTTCACAATGCAGGGAGGCGCGATACAAAGTTGGACATCATCTCAATCTTGGCTTGAACTCAGACTTTTCGAGGTTTTCTCGTAATTTCTCGTCCAGTAATGACATTGATTACGGGTATTCTATCTTATCTTATAGAAGGAGCAATGTCTGTGCTACACCACTGCAAGGGGAGAGCCATCCAGCTCTATTGCATGAGGAACGGCTAGAACTTTTTTGGAAGTGCGCTGCACTATCAGAAGCATTTGGAGGGGTCGGTGGGCAATGGTAGCGGATAACATTACTTGTCCATATTGCCAGAAGAAAGCAACCAGCGAGTGGTACTCTAGAAAGACATCTTCGACTGAAGCTGCTCGCATATTCAACCAGCGGTTTGAGCCTACGCCACCGTTCCCATTGCCGGCTTGCCCGCCAAAAGCTGCTCAAAACTACTCCGGAAATGCTTAAAACGTCAGCGTGCGCCGCTACACGACCATGCTTTCCTAGTCGCTCGAAACGATGAGAGTTTCGAACGCTGTCGCCAAGTATGAACGCAACGCACAGGTGATGAGCTTGACAGTGCCGACCCCCTTCAACAGGATTCAACTCATTCACTGTGCAGAGGTGCATGCTTACATGCAAAACGTACTTGAGTCCAAACCTCACCAGGGAAGTCCGCCAACTTATCATGGAACTTTGAATGGAGACCTGAGTAGATCGATAGAGTCTATAAGGCTATTGACAAATATAGATAGCAAAACTTAACTAACCTGCATTTCACAAGCAACTTATGAGCAGGTAAAGTTTGTAATGGTGCAGTAGGGTGGAGGCTTGGTGGTGAGCTGTGAAGCATAAGCGAGGAATCGCATACGTCGAATCGAGTCGTGGTGGTTCAGTGGTAAGGTTCGACGTTCGACGACTCGATTCGACGTATGCGATTCCTCGCTTCACAGCTCACCACCAAGCCTCCACCCTACTGCACCATTACAAACTTTACCTGCTCATAAGTTGCTTGTGAAATGCAGGTTGCAGTTTTGCTATCTATATTTGTAAATAACCTTATAGACTATCGATCTACCCAGGTCTCCATTCAAAGTTCCATGGTAGTTTGGCGGACTTCCCTGGTCAGTACTGCTATCGTTTCCCGAGTGCAATCCGGTACATCGAGTCAACGGATTCTCTGTTACGTTTTGCAAATCCTGCACAACAGCCTGCCACGTAATAGCACACAGAAAAAGTTGCAGAAAGTGTCGCTTTTTTGTGGATTCCCGCTTTGACCGCTCGTTACTGGAATTTTGCAATGAATCCCGACTTTTTTATGTTATTTCAGATGTTTCGATGCACACTGTGTCAAACTATGCAACCAGAAGGGCATATTCACCCTTGCTGGTCCGACAGCGCCTCGAATATTATACTACTGTCTTCTCTAGTCAATTATGGTGTTCTCGCATTGGATGAGGCAAAAGTTATCTACAAGGATTTACCTAACGGTGTCAAATATATTTGTGATGAACACTACGTCAAGGCTGTATGTTTCTCAGTTGCAGTGAGAAATTGTTATACACTTATTTTACTGTTAAGGTTCTCTTTCTTGTTGGGGACATTGAACAGTCATGGCGCAGTTTCTCGCTGGATGTAATTGATGATATTCCGGTGAATGTCATTCTGGATATTGTGGCGCTTCTTCAAGATTCTGCTTTATTCATGGATGTAAGTTGAGAGTGTTTTCAGCAAAATTTCACTTTTAGACTTAAATACAAGCTGTTTGGACGCAAAGCTTCGTATACCGTAAGGCAGCGTTCAGACTTCGCGACGGCAGCGCTTCGGTCGCGCGTTCGACGCGATCGATGCAGTTGAAAGCATGCGCATCGATCGCGCCGAACGCGCACCGAGGCGCTGCCGTCGCGAAGTCTGAACGCTGCCTAATGATTACAGATACTTCCATTTGTTGCTCTTTTTTATGACCATGGGCTGGAGTGCACGTGGTCCTGATGGGGAGATTTTTTTCATTTATGACACCCCTTAGCATTGTTACTTGGTTGGATGTCTATCCTGTTCCGTTCTAATACATGAGGGCAGACATCTATAAATACTTCATATTGTTCTCAGGTATATTAACAAACTTAGGAGTAATAACCGCAGGCTATATTTCCAGGATAATATTCGTCTGGAAGCGAAACATATTCTCACTTTTTTAAAAGAGTGCATGACGAGATATGAGAAGGTGAAAGAACTGCAGCACAGGCTTTCATTTTCGGATCCAACCCATTCACATGTTGATGACGATGACGAGGTAAGTAATGTAACGAGCCAACTACAGCGTATCATTTTCTACTGATGGCCGAAGTTTGACTATTAATTAATCTGGATTCTCTTTTCAACTGTAGGTTTTGCCACATTCTCATCGAAGCTCCCCGTTCGATGATGCCGACCAAACGCAGGATTCTGCATGTTCAGGTGAGATGAATTCAAAGATTATTAACATGTGCTAGAAAATCGTAAGCTTGTCGTAGGGCTTTGATTTGGTTTTACTGTTGCTTCTTACAACCTTCTAGAACTGTATTTTGTCATCGAATTAGAAGGCTAATGAGTCGAAAAGCTAAGTGAATGCTAATTGTTATAGACAATTCCCGCGATCAAGTGTTACGGGTACCAGGCTCGATCATGAACCAGTAGCCCTTAAGTGATTCTCCAGTAGAGAAAAGAAGCAAAAAAACCCTTGGAAACACTCTGAACAGAGCCCCCCCCCCTTAGCAGTGGGCGCCTTGAAC
>MU913227.1:0-15200 GCA_036418165.1 Cooperia oncophora | reverse complement strand
CTTTGCGCTTCCGCTGCTTCACTATTTCTGGTGAGACCTGTGAACTCTTGTTAAGCTGGAGCAAGCTCGTCGAGCCAACATGCTATCAACTCGAAGCTCCATCAAATAGTTCTGTGTATGGCTCATTACGTCGATGGGAAGTAACCAATGTGCAGTATGTTCCACCCCCCCCTCGCCGAACTGCCCCTGGTTCTAGTGTCTCCAAGAATTTTCACAACCCCTCCCTATTGATCGTATTAGACTAGCGTTTGTGAATTTAAGGCATCTGTTGCCTCAGTAATTGATGAGGTAGTTGCTCTGTCATCAGCGCCGACCACCACTACTCAGAATCCAGTTCAACCGATGAACGAAGGTTGCTCTACTATGCTAGGTTAGTTTGCTAATCCATTCAGTTGGCGTTTTGTATGAAAAGGCCTTCTACTGTCAGCGAACCTTCTGCCCTCCGGGAAAATTTCGCAGAGTACAGACCTCCTCCCACAAAGTTTGCTCGTTTGTACGCAATCCCTAGATGGCAATGGTTTTCGCTTCACGAAATCATTGCAGAGCTCTTGCCATTTGCTCGTTTGACGAGTCACGGGTTTCAATGGTCCTCTACCCCACTATATATTGAATACTGAGACGGGCCTAGTAAAAAAAATTATGAATAGTGGTGGCATTATGAAGGCTTCTTGTTCAAAAATAGGTTTAGTTTTATGCTTTCGACATTGCGTTTTTAGCCAACCCCTCCAACATATTGATATTTTTTGAAGGGGACATTCATCTACTGTGAGGTTCAACAGCACGGGGAAACACTGTCAAACAAGGACTTTTGTTCCCTTTCTGACCTTACAAAGTACAGCTTATGTCAACGTATACAGCAATATTGCTACCTTGTTGATGTGAGTTTGTATTCGCTGTCATTCAGAACTATTTTTTTCATTTGTGTGGTATTTTTTGTGATCGAGTTTTTTTAGAAGGGATTTGGTATTATGGATGAGGAACTGGCATGTATCGTTCAGTGACTGTCAAATGGAGTACCAATGATGCTAGGCGTCTGCAAGAACAAAGTGTAAAACAAAGAAGAAGAGAGGATGCGGGTTGGAATATGGTTCCCAGGCGCAGTTCGGCGACGAACGGGGGGGGGGGCACTTTGCGCTTCCGCTGCTTCACTATTTCTGTGAGGACCTCCGTGAACTCTTGTTTAAGCGGAACAAGCGTCATGAGGCAAACATCCTTACACGTCGAGGACTCCTCAAATAGTTCTGTGATGAGCTTCATGACGTCCACGATGGGAATAACAATTGCATAGGTGCATATGTTCCAAACCCCCCCCCCGCCTCGCAATGCCCCCGTTCTAGTGTCTCACGAAGAATTTTCACGAACCCTCCTAGTTGATGTATTAGACTAGCGTTTTGTGAATAAATTTAAGCATCTGTTGCCTCAGTAATTGATGAGGTAGTTGCTCTGTCATCAGCGCCGACCACCACTACTCAGAATCCAGTTCAACCGATGAACGAAGGTTGCTCTACTATGCTAGGTTAGTTTGCTAATCCATTCAGTTGGCGTTTTTATGAAAAGGCCTTCTACTGTCAGCGAACCTTCTGCCCTCCGGGAAAATTTCGCAGAGTACAGACCTCCTCCCACAAAGTTTGCTCGTTTGTACGCAATCCCTAGATGGCAATGGTTTTCGCTGACGAAATCATGACGAGCTGTTGCCATTTTGCTCGTTTGAACGAGTCAGAGGTTTCAATCGCGTGCTCTCTCCCACTATATATGAAAACCTGAGACGAGGCCTAGTAAAAAGAAAGGGTGGCATTATGAAGACTTCTTGTTCAAAAATAGGTTTAGTTTTATGCTTAACCCCTTTTCTCGTCTAGAAACCGGTTCACTGATCCATGAGCTTCCTCTTTCCTTCCAGACTTGTGTGAAAATCCTCATATCCATTGCGCCAACAATTTCCCAAGGAAGGATTTTGGCATGATTCCTATCTGCCCACAGCTCGAAATTCGGGTAAGGTGTCGATAGACACCTGCTCGGAGAGAAATTCACAAGAGTTTTGTCCCCTAGGGTGAGTTCACTCTCCGAACGCAAATATCATGCGTTGACTTGAAAACCTTGCGCGTTCGCGCCCACGTCACATTTGCTTTGCGTAAAAGCGCCTGATCCCTGAGCTGCGAACACTTTGGCACTGGGCACTGGAGCATATGTGGCTGGTATCAGGCGATATTCGTGGTCAGGTTGTCGTGGTCTTCCCTTGACCCCTCCTATCAACCGGTTCGCGCCCAAATATCTTCTTCTACCGGTCACTTTTCCAAATCCATGGTTTTTTCGTGATCTCCTGACTCATATCGCGCTAGGAAGTTTTGTCAGCAAGCAGCGCCATTGCTCTTTTTCTGAAAATCTCCCTCGAAACGAATGTTATGTCGCTGCCCTGGTGCTTCTTGTGAAGAAGTTATCAATTCCCTGTAAAGTTTCAGCAAAATTCATACAGGCAACTTTGCTAGAAGTCCCAGTTGCTCTTTTGAATTATTTTTAGCTCCCTTTTTGCACTCATCTGTATCTCTTGAAGAATCTTTGAAGACTGCTGCATAGCGATGTTGGATATGCCTTGTGGTAGGATTTCTCATTTATTTTTGCTTTCAGATGATGAGAGTCCAGTGTTGCTCAGCGAACCCAAGGAGGACGAGAGAAGGTAGTAGCTCTCAACTCACACTTTCGATATATTAAATTGACAGTTATACTAATTGCAGAGCTGATATGTGGTTAAGAAGTGAAGTGGAATTTGGTTGTATTGATTCGTCTAACAAACGTAGAAGATTGGAGTTATATCGAAGAATGGTTACGAACAACAAGAGAATGCAGTGTTGCGGGATTTGTAATCAGTGCCGATGTGCGGCTCATTTCCGGAGAATGACATCGAATCGAAATCGAATCATCATCCTACTCTCGCTGTTGCTCAAACAGGATTTGATCAATGTTCTAGTAGCGAAGCAAGCCTACAAGGATCGCGATGGTATCTTCATCTGTCACGAACATTTCATCCAAGCAGTAAGTCGTTAAAGTCTTGGGTCCATTCTGTCTCCGCTAAGAGGCGAGCATTTTCTGTCAACATATCAGTCTATTTTGGAGAGTTTTTAGACTTCTGTGAAGTTATTATACGCTCTCAGCTCCACTGACGCGCCGTTTGTTTGATTTTGGGACGGAATTTATTGTAGGCGCTAGGAAGTGCGAGTAAACGGTTGTAAACCAAGGGCCAGCCAGGAATTTTGCTCAGAATAAGCCAGAGTAAAAGCGCTACGGGAGTGGGTGGAACGATTGGTACGTATTATTTTTCCCAGAAACTGACAATAAAGAAAATGCCTGCCTGTGATTTTGAATGTTTCGGGTGCTTTGCTTGTCACGTCTATGGAGTAGGGTCCGGTGATACTGAGTTCTTCCTTCAGTCTTACGAGCAATGGCGCCTGCTTTCACGGACCTCGCTGCAAGAGACGATTCTGCCATCACTAAAGGCCCCGGAGATCACCAGCGAAGGGAGCGTAATGAACAGGTGTAGGGAAGGGAGTCCTATTTGTTCTTAGGAAAATATTTCCGGGCGTTGGTTTTCTCGGACATTCTTGTTGATAAGCACTAGTGCTCTAGATAAGTACCCCCACCCGCTCAACGCGGCCGTTGCTTGTGGAAAAACCAAAGAACTTTTTGGAAATCTAGGAGAAAGTAGTAGGAAATTGGAAGTGCGGAAGAACATGGTGGGGAGAATAGGGAAGGGGCTCCTACGAAAGAGGAACCTCAGGGCTGGTATCTTGTAGAATTTTTCCTCAGCGGCAGGAGGTGCCCTCGATGCCGTGTATTTCATATAGTGGGCTGAATGAGTTTGCTGTCTTTCGTCAGTATTTTCATGAAACATTGGGAGAATTCAATGCTTATGGCCCGTTTGGTCTAGTTATCAGTTCTCACTCAATATGTATAATTAGCTACCAGTCGCCTCGCCGGCTGACGCCGGCGTGGCTCCTTCTGATACGGCCCGGCTGCGCCGGGCGGGCGCGGCTTCGCCGCGCGTGCTTTCTTTCACATATTTCTAGATTCAACTGATATCCCCCTTTTGTTCTGTACTCCATTTTTTTTCCGGTGTCTGAAGTACTCTTGAGCTATTTTACAGATTCTTCGTCTGACTCCGTCCACCTCGGAGCAGGCCACAATGTTTGTGCCCCACAATCCTCACCGACGACCCTCTCCTGACCTTAATCCACTTTTTTTCCGGTCTTTGAAGTGCTCTGGGACAGTTTTAGGGAATTTTCGTCTGGCTCCGCCACCTCGAGCAGGCTCCGCCCACAATGTTTTTGCCCCACAATCCTCACCGACGACCCTCTGCTGACCTTGATCCACTTTTTTCCGGTCTTTGAAGTGCTCTGGGGCCGTTTTGCAGATCTTTTGTCTGATTCCGCCCACCTCGGAGCAAGCTCCGCCCACAGTGTTTTTGCCCCACAATCCTCACCGACGACCCTCTGCTGACCTTGATCCACTTTTTTCCGGTCTTTGAAGTGCTCTGGGACCGTTTTACAGATCTTTTGTCTGACTCCGCCCACCTCGGAGCAGGCTCCGCCCACAATGTTTTTGCCCCACAATCCTCACCGACGACCCTCTGCTGACCTTAATCCACTTTTTTCTGGTGTCTGGAGTATTCTGGAACCGTTTTACAGACCTTTTTGTCTGGCTCCGCCCACCTCGGAGCAGGCTCCGCCCACAATTTTTTGCCCTACAATCTTAACCGACGACCCTCTGCTGAACTTAATCCACTTTTTTTCCGGTATTTGGAGTGTTCTGGAACCGAGCTACAAACATTTAAAATGAATACCCTGCGATTTAGGGCAAGCCCCGCCCACTGTGGGCGGGTCTCAACACGCTTTGAGCGTGCCCTATATTCGCCCCAGATATCTACAATTCATAAACTGAGGCCTTATTGCGACTTTCCAAAACTCTCGCGAATCGCGTGGGCTTAACTGAATTTTGCGAGTAAAGCCACCGCCCAACCTGTGATACACCCCGCCCATTTAGGGTGTACCTGCCACAGTTAGTCTGGCGACTCCTTACTAACCTTATTCCCTTTTTCCCCATCTTTAGGCTGCCCCGGAAGCGAATTATGAACATTTTTGTGCGGAACCCCAAACTTTCGGGGAGTGCCCCGCCCACTGTGGGCGGAGCTTCCCTTAGGTCAAGTGTGCTTTTTATTTCTTGTCCCACGCCCTACCCATCCCCACCTTGACCGGACCTCTCCAAGTCGTTCTTCAGGTCGAACCGAATTTCCGGACAGACAAACTTACAAACAAACAAACAAACTTACAAACAAACAAACTAACTAACTAACAAACAAACAAACAAAGCGAATTATATATATGGGGTGATAATGTCAAATTGCATAATGCCTCATGCCACATGAACCAGCTTTGGGCGGTCATCGGCTTGGAGAGGAGGGGGGGGGGGGGGGCGGAGGGGGGGGGGGGGGGGGGGGGGGGGTGGGGGGGGGGGGGGGGAGGGGGGGAGGAATTATATGCCTTTGCTCCTGTTACCTGACAAGCCTATTCTGATGAGAGCTGTGAACTCTTATGAAGCTGCTAAATGGCCCAAGTGAGCCAGTGCGATACAAGAATTTACATTCTTCACAAGTAAGGTCGCCATACTGCGCTCACCCTGACAAGGAGGTCGTTGCCGTAGCTTTCGCGTGGTGCGTGAAGAAATCTTTGGAATCTGCTTCGTTCTGGGCCTCTTTACGGCGTAGGTCACTTGCAACTTTGACCAGTTGCTGAGTGGGAGGTCCTTATAAAGGGGCTATTTGAATCGAAGCGAAAAATCGCCGCAAGTGAGCTTCCAACTTGGATCATGTGCTCGAGGGTGAACGGCTTCTTGCATGGTTTCATCAAAGTAGAGCGCTAGCGAGTGTGCGAGGCATCGGATGCCTAGAGGATAGAGTGAAAGGTTTCGCAGATTCGGACAAGGAGAGTGGGGTTGATGGAATTGGATCGCCCTTTGCCGTCGTGGCTTTTTGCATTTTTAGATTTCGCTGTTCTCGCTTCCATTTCTGTCTGCGCATGAATATAACTCGGATATTTGCCATTTATGGGCACATTCTGAGTAGCTGTACCTCATGAGTCAGTACTATTCAACTATTCCTACTTTCACGCACCATTGAACAAGACGTTGATCCTCATAGGCTATACAGTGGATCTGACTGCGAATTTAGTAACTTCTGGTGTGGCTGCGATTATAGACAATTTGGGGCCACATCTTCTTTCCACTGGATTCGTTATGTACACCAATATAGGGAACCGATTCAAGCCTATACTGTCGGCCAAATTCGGCGGACGACAAAATAGGTGTTTATATTTGTGATCAGGTACTGATTACCACTAAAAACAATTTTAAAAACAATTTTTTTGACCTTTGGGTTTTCTTATTGGTTGTCTGCGAGTCCGTAAGCGTCAACGATACGTGCATCCGCTGCTTTACAGATGTGAGACTCCGCTCACACTGCCGACCAAATGGTCGGTCACCTACAACCCGAAAAAGTCAAAAAAAATTTTCGCTCAAAACTTGCTCCTAGGGGTAATCGACAGTCCTGATCACGATTCTAGACTTTATTTTCGGTTCCAGTGCCATCTGGCACCGGCATAGCGCCGAAGAGCTGAAGTCTGTGCAACGTAACGAATTCAAACGAAAAAGTCCATAAAAGTAGGATTGTTCAGTTTATCGTGAGTGTTTTTGTTGGGACCAATTATTTAGACAAACATGGGTCCAAAAAATGAAAAATTGTAGACAAAATTTGTCCTCGGTGGGATCCGAACCATCGACCTATTTTTTACGCTTTTTTTTATTCGTAGAAGCGCGCAGCGAAAATGAACCTCAGTTTTCTGGTCCTCGTATGTGCCTCTACAATATGCACAAGGCCATTTTGAAAAAGCTCACCATGCCCTGAACGACCTCCCTTGTGAGTAGCATTTGATGCTCACACCAAGGTAAACAGGGCTTAGCTTACATTCCGAAAGCTCCATTGCTTCGAAGGAGCCCTCATTTGAAACTACCTGCTTCTACTAGATTTTGTGAGACCGTGCAAATTGCCGCGATCGGAGTCATCTGTCTTTGTAGGGCGCGTTCCTCGTCACTGAAATTGAGGAGAAATTTGGCTGTTTTGATTGGCTTCGTCTACGTGATCTCCCTATCACCTTCATCTCTGACATGGTACACTGTATTCAGCTATATGGGGAACTAATCACGGTTAGTTTTAAACATATGTTGTCATTAATCAAACTCAACTTGTTGTTGTTCAGAATTCCCAGCAAGAACCGAAACGGCATGATGATGTAACGTATTTCTCATGATTATATGTGTAGTAATCGTGCATAATAGTGAACTGGAAAATAAAAGAAGAAGTCAGATGCGTGGGAACAGTACGATTTGCGCAATGTACAGGTGAAGGATTCTGGAAGTTGTTCTTTTTTTTACTAGGCTCTATATTCATGGCTATTAATTTCAGGAAAGTTTCTCCACATCAAAGTACTGCGGAAATCAGATTAAGGGAGCTGTACAAAGGCGAAGCTGTCGACGTTTCTGGTAAGATTTGAGTACGGTGTAAGAACAAGTCCTTTACTGAAGGGTTGCGTGTGTGAAAGTGTCAAAACAATTAAATGACGAGGTAGGATATGCTGTATCGGCGTCAATGAGGTCCCAAGACACGTCATTAACGTGTTCTGTGACGTCAGAAGCGTGTCATCTACCTTTTAACAGGCGACGTACTGAACCGCGAACCTAGGCTAAATGAGCACTAGCGTTCATAAAGCCGTGTAGAAACCTCAAATAGTTCAAGTCATTATCATATTAACCCATTCTTCCTCTTGTTTCGTTCCATTCTTCAAAACATATGATTACATTCCAGACGTGTCGCAGGAGAGCTGTGAAGAAGAGTTGTTCACTTGTAGCAAAAAAGAGAGAAATGACGCAAGGTATGTTGCTGATGAAAATATTCCATTGATTCACTGTTTTGTATTCGTCTCTCTGCAACGCGAGAACTGCCCACCCAGCAGTCGCACGTTTATAGACATAGCGGCTATATTTACAAATATCACAAGACTTAGCGTCCTGGTCACTTTTAAATGTCCAGTATGGCATACCCTTTGAGATGCTTACTCGCGCTCAGTATTCACGGAAAGAATCCCACCACTCAATCTTTAAGTTAATTATTGCAAGAACTTGAGAACTCAACTTACAGGTCAGTCTTATTGCGCGACCAGCCCGAAGATTCAAAAGATTCGAGTGTAGCAGATTATCTTCAACCGCCCCAATCTCACTCTTCTAGGTCAGACTCAATCCCGTCTTCATCTAGTGAGTCTTTTTCTCTCTGGTGCACCCTGCAAAGCTCTTCCACTATAGGATTGAAACAGGATTTTCAGGAGACTCCATTGAAGAAAAACCTCAGATAGGACCAAACACCGACTCCAAGTTTGAAAATGAAATGTTCAAGGAGATCCCAATCACGGACCTCTTACAGAGTGAGAATTCTACCGAAAATGTGTGTGCATGTCAATCAGGTGAGAAAGCGTCCATTATATGGACAGATTTCTAAAAAAGAAGGTTTACTCGAAATCCACCGCTAGTGGATGAGCGCGCGAGTGTAGTGGCAAGTTGCACGCTTACTATGTGCACGGCCGGGGATCGAATTTAGGATGGTTTCCGCCCAAACCAACCTTCTACCTTCCGAGGAC
The DNA here is from genome assembly GCA_036418165.1 of Cooperia oncophora. Taxonomy (NCBI): domain Eukaryota; kingdom Metazoa; phylum Nematoda; class Chromadorea; order Rhabditida; family Trichostrongylidae; genus Cooperia; species Cooperia oncophora. The sequence goes on along the minus strand of MU913227.1, from coordinate 6,471 downwards.
GGTTAATTGGTATCAGACCCGTCTGGGAGGATAAATACACTGCCCTGTACATCGGCTGTCCAGAAGTTGAGTGCATACCGCATTCTAAACAAGAGTTTTGTCAACGACAAGACTTTCTATCCTTTATTTTATTTTATTTTATTTTATTTTATTTTATGCCGTTGGATGGGTGCGCCGTGAGGAGGAATAGGAGTTTTGGCTTTCACCATCCTTCTTTTGTGTAATTCTTTCCCAACATAGGCTCGTAGCTCAATTTTGAGTGTGATTCAGCTTGTACAGCTACTTGTGAGGTCTCCAGTATTTTAATCTTTCCAAGCGGGTTTTGTGCCGATTAGCCGTCCCGCACTGATGCTAGCCATGGGAGCCGATCCGTGATTTGCCCCTAAATCGTGGTTTTTGCCACCACACAACCTTTGCCAGAATCCGCCATAATACCTCTCAAGAGAACCGTGGAGAATCTCAACATATGTTATTAGGGTACTGATAGGCTGTATTAACACACGTTGAGGGAGGGTGGGGGATCACTTCGTGATCGAGCAGTATAGGACCGTTACTTCTTTTCACCATTTTCTTCCGATTCTCATCGCAGTCCATTCTCCATCATACCAGTCTGGTCTTCCATCCATAACTTACTACTCGGCCCGTACACTCGGCCTGCCGCCAACGGAATGTTACGAGTTCCATTTTGAAAACATTAACCACATAAATTTTACATTCATTGTCATTTTCAATGATGAATTATGGATGATCTGTTACTGCCCTCTTTAGGAAACGGCGCGCTCAACAATGGTGATGTGGAACTTGAATACTATTACGACCCAGAGTTTGACCAGGATAACGAAGAAAGGAGTGAACGGTATTTCCTCTTCAAGATTCAGCCTAATAAATGGAAACTGGTTGAAGAGAGAACAGTTTTGAAGAGAAAAATAGCTAAAAATATTGAAGAGCCAAGGTTTTCATGGCGTGAGGGGGGGGGGAGAAGATTTTGGTAGGATGCTGTTTTTAGGCGACTTAGGGGCAAAATATTGTGACATTTTCGTCACTTTTTCCCATAAGTATCGTCGCCAAAAGGCTCATGTCTTGTTGAGGTTAACTTGAATCGACTTAAGGACATATTGTAGGATTGTCTAAGATGTGGGATCTTCTCCGTGAAAAAGTAGACATTCCCGCAGGGGCAGAAGGGTACCGCTTTCACTACTTGAAGGTGCGCAGCAAGAAAGTAAGAGGCTTGTGACTCTTCATGTTACTGATGTCCCCGCCCACCTCCCGACAAGCAACATATTCTCGTGACACACGCTGCTAGCCTGCGCTCTCTCGCTTATATAGTGCTTAGTGAGTTCAATGGAGGCTATTGGGGTGATATAGACTGCAGAATCGGACTTAGCATCTGACGCCACCTCGAAGTAAACCTCGCTTGCCTCTTTCGAACTCATCGAACACTGTATCGGTGAGAGGGCGAAGGTGAACGATGTGTGCTGCGGCCGTGTCGCGTCTAGTGAGGTCGTATAGCTTGTCAAACACCAGTGAGACCATCTTATGGCTTTTCCTCTCACAGCCTTCTTGTCGCGCACTTTCGAGATTGAAAAGTGGTGCACTTCTGCAGTTGCGTACCTGTCCATTTTTACATGAAATTATTCCAATTCTCAAGTGCACCTACAATAAATCTTTAAAAGGCTCCTGAAAAATGATTTCAAATTGTTCCAGTGTTGACGACGTTGATTTCGACTGCAATGAAGATCTCAGTGATGGAAGTGCTATCAGCGGCCAAGATGAATACCGTCCAAGGAAATGTCCTACGAAGCAAAACGTCAGAAAGAAATGGAACCTTTCTGCCTCAGCATTTTCGGGTCGACAGGAATTGACAGGCGAAATAAGACTGAACAATAACTTCACCCCGATCTCAGCGATGTTCGGTGCATCATCCCGCGAACTTCTCAGTCATTCCCATACGGGTTCTGGAAATGATGAGGTCAGATCTGTGCTAAAAGCGGTGCAAATCTCGAAGCGCTTCACAACGTGCTCATCATTATACCTGAGAAACGAAAGAGAGCCATTCGTGGATCGACTGATCACCGTGGGTGAGAAGTGGCTTTTTCCTAACAGCAAAGGCCATCTGAAGACATTCGAGTGTCAACCGGTGCTGCTCCGTGTGTGGTGGTCAGCCGATGGAGTACTGTTTCATGCGTTCCATCGTGCTACCGAAGCGAAATCTGCAGAAGTTTTCTGTCACCAAATCGAGTACGTGCACAAGGAACTGTCCAAGAATTTGCCCAAGGGGCAAGATACAGGAGTCATTCTGCTTCATGACAACACTCGATCATATGTGACACGGGACTCGATACTGCAATTAGCCAAATTCGGTTTTGAAGTCTTATCATATCCAGCGCAATCTCCTGATCTCTTACCTTCTAGTTTTTATTTCTTTAAGCATCTCACTGATTTCTTGGCGCCAAGGAAGCTTGCTGATAGAACCGATTTGGAATGTGCTGTATTTACTTTCTTGGAATCTAGACCACCAGAATTCTATAGAGACGCTTTTAGTGAGCTTGTTGTACGATGGCAAAAATGTATTGAGTGCAAAGGGAATCACTTTTCTTGATTTTTATGTTCTCATTAGTCTCCAAAGTGTAAAATATTTATGATCTGATTAGTCTCCGAAGTGTAAATAAAAGTCTTGATATTGTTGAATTTTTCATGTGTTGAGGACAAAATCTGCATGTATAGGGACTGGCCGAGTGAGGCACAGTTCTGTTGAATCAGAGGATTCAAGCTGCATTTGGAGTCGAAGCTCGCAGGTACGTTGCGGTATAGCTACAGTCTTGCTCGCTGCTGCTGCTGGGGCGTGTCAGCGCGGAGGGGGCTAGGTTTGGCGAAGCGCCCGCCTGTTTTCCACCAACTGCCGCCGCTTAGCCACTTCAAAGACTGGCGGAGTACAGGCTGGCCCTGCGCCAAATACACCTTCCCCCTCCCCGACACGCTGAGGTAGAGGTGCATCACTGAAAGGGCCTTGAATTCTCCAGCAAGTTGCACCCGTGTAAACAGGGCAGGAAAGGTAAGGAATCATGGGTCTTAAGTGGCTACTTTGCATCATCGCGTGTGGGAAATGTTATCCGTATAATCTCCTCAAAGTGAGGGTGTTGACACGACTCCCTTTCTCTGTCCACCTACCCTCCAAAGTAAACTTCGCGATGAACGATCGAAAAGTTCGTAGGGAGTGAGGCTAGAAACAGAAGTGTTCGGGCCGGTTGACTTGCCCGTGCAGAAAATTGAGAGGAAACCCTAGAAAACACTACAAATAAGGCTGTGCTTCTGACCAAGCGAGAGGCAAAGAGTCGATGTGGATATCGGGCGAGAGATCAGAGAAAGCAGCGAGAGAGCAAGCGAACGAGCAAGACAGCAGACAAGACATCTATCAACGTGGGTGGAGTCACTCGAGGCCGCTACCTTACCACTTTTTGACGTGGAGCGCAGGGCCGGAGCCTTGCCCTCCTTAACTGCACTGGGCAATTGCAATTTTAGTGTTGAGTTCTTAATCAACGCGTGCGCTTTGCCCGTTCTTTACATGGGTGGAGCGATGAGTAAGTAGCGCTTTTTTCAGAGTCTCTCCCTTTCTCCAGCGGAACAGGGTACGAACGCCTCAAGACATGCCGCGAAAATTTTCAAGCTATACACTCTGCTTCGCTGAGAATACTTTATAGAGCGAAATGTAGGCTTAATTCCGTGTCCGGTGCGCAGTTCGGCTTGATGGGGGCATTTCCATGGTTCCTGCAAAGCTATGCAATAACTGGTGCTCTATTCACACTTAACATGAGTTTACAGGTCTCACCAGGGTCAGACGTGTATTTCACAGGAAACGCAAAAGAAACTAGAATCAGTGTAAAACTGCCCTACCAAGATGAATAAATGCTCATGTTCATTTCTCTTAATTCGCAGGCATTGTTCTGCTAATCGAAAAGCATTTAAATTCAATGAGATGTGACGCATGAGAAAATGCGCTCTAATGCTAGTTTCTGCTCCCGCTGTCTATCAACTTTTTCAAGTCGACATTTTGTGAAAAGGAGGTCGGAGTCGATACTGGTTCACTCTTTTTTTTACGTGTAGATAACTGAATATTTATGCGTTTTTTATGAGCATATCGAGGGATTTCTCCGTTCCCGGTGCAAATTGTTACTACTAGCTTGTTTTTATTGGAGAACATGCGTTTCTTTCCTCACGTTGGGCTGCGTTCATGCTTTGCGACAATGGAGAATTGAGGAGTTGCGGAAAGATCGATACGTGTCTAACCCCTATCGCCAGTTCTCTAGGGGCCGTATGCTAACTTCCCTTCGGAGGGGAGATTTCCCCCAGTAAATCTCCGCTCTCTGCTGTTATCTCTAACAATGTCCCTCGTCTCTCTGTTTCTGCCTCTCTGCATTTATGTCTCCTTCCACTCTCGCGGAATCTCCCCCAGCGACATCAGGGCACATTTGTTGGGGATTTTAGAAGGTCTGTACGACCCTCTCCGTCTTTTTGGGAGTTGGTACGACCTCCCCCCCCCCAGCTCTCTGTCCTTCCTCATCGAATCGAGCCGTCGAGCGCGGGGGGGGCAGGCATATAGTAGGCATGAAACAGGAAAATCACGAAAAGTCAACCACCACTCCTACAACGCCAAAACGTAAATTGACTACCCCCCCCTCCCAAAATGACGAAAGTTTTACGACCCTCCTTTACAAACGTCTATGAAAGATCGGAAATAAATTTTTTCTCAGCCATACGACCCCCCCCCTGCCTACTGGGGATTCCCCACAACGATGTGCCTTGGACGACATTCGCTGGGGGAGAGGGGAGCATATCGATTATACTCTGCGCTGCACTATATTTCGCACCCAGAGCATACGCCAAAAAGAGTATGACGCCAGTAGCAGGAATGAGCCAGACGAAACGAGGGCATTAGCAGAGCAGTGACGGCAGCGGATTGGAGATTTACAAGGGGATACCTCCGTTTGAGGGGGAGTATAGCATACGGCCCCAGGACGTCAATTCTGCAATTCGACATTCTGTAATTCGTCAATTCTTCTGTGTCACAAAGTATGAACACAATTTAATTAGAACTGCAGCGATTGTAGGCTCTTTTGAAGCGTGCATCACGCCCTTACTTTATCTTGAATAGATTAGTAAATATTTGCGATTCAGGTAAAATTGCTGGAATCGGCATACTGTATTGGCATCATTGCCATCGGTGAGCGCTGACGTCATTAATATCGGCGAATCGATCAGCAATGGTATTCCTTGAGAATTACTGTTTTGTTTGTGGGAGTTTTTTTCCATGGTATTTCAATCTGGAGTTGCAGTGTCTGGAAAAAAAATTTAGCCCTTTTTTAAGCTGTAATCGGTGCCAAAATTGAGAAAATTTGAACGAATAAGTCTTGAAAGCTGCGTTCGTACCAGCGCCATTGTGAATCGAGGAATCCGCAAAGGATACGTACTCTTCATACCCGTGGAATGGAGAGGGCGTGGTCAGTGTTTGCCGGCGGCGTCCGCTTTTTTCTTTTGGCAAGTAACAAGATTGTATGGGATCGCCCGTATTAGACGCTTTCCACCAGTTCTTTTCGCTCCAAACACCTATGCACGAGAACGAGCATGGCGGCTCTCTAAACGCGCCGCATTTGTCCTACAAGTCCGGCGGAGCGTATCTCGCGCGGCATATCCGGCATTCTGCCAACTTTGGTGATCCGGCTTTTTTAGTAGCGGGTATAGCGCAAACCCTAGGACTTGAGTTGAAGAGCAGTAAGCCTTTTTAGAGTTCCCATTGCCCGCCCCCCACCTTCGCAAAGCGCGATAGGTTCTGTGGGAATCAAACACCTGATTACCGGCTGATATCTACCAATGTTCTTGTCATTACCTTCACCGAAACAATCCCATATGCGGAGAGAGCTCTGTCTCAAGTCCCACTGCGAGAGGTTTGCGCTCTAATCGCCATGAAAAAGCGCAGAACATCAAAGTTGGCAAAATGCAAGAAGCGCCGCGACACGCGCTGCGCGGACGTTGTAGGAACAGATACGACCGCCAGACATAGCCATACTGACCGCGTACCTTTATCCCCGAGAAACAAAACTGTGAATCTTTTCGCCTACCCCGGAGCTCCTTCATCAATGGTTCAGGTAAATATGCTCATCCGCTTTCCTCATAGGCTTTTTGCAACTTTTTGCACAACTTGATGTCCAACAACAGCCAAATACGGCACTATTCAGTTATTTCTACCCAGTCTTCCAAAAACAATCGAGTTTTTCACCGACTATTTTTAAGGGGGGGGGGAGAGATTTGCCTGAGTAATGGCGTTCCAGGGATAGTTAGACCTCCTGAACACGAATATCACATCCGCTCAAGCTGCTGGAACTGCTCGGCGCCGGCGCCAGGACACCCAACTTCGCCACGCTGAACACTCGTCCCAGGGGTAGTTTGACCTTCTCGATGCAAATATCACATCCGTTC